>JAANSP010000421.1:0-22039 GCA_036850745.1 Homidia socia | reverse complement strand
CATGTCACAGAAATTCGTGGCTCACATGAGCACTGCCACCACCGCAGCAGCACTGCTACTACTCGTCGGTAGTAAGAAGAAGCCGTTGTCGTTGGTGTCGTCTTCGGAGTGTTGTTGTTAGCAGAATTGAATTGGATTTTGGCTGCTGCTGCTCCTTGTCCTTCTTCTAGTGCTGTTCTCCACTTTGCTGTTTTTGAGCTTTTTTCTCGAGTCGTTGTGCGTGCGTGTTTTCATAATATTACGTATGTGGAGTAGTAGTAGTAAAAAAGAAGCAAAGTCATAGAATGCGGAACGGGAATTCTTGTCATTTTTTCTCAATTTCTCAAATATATTAAAAGAGATAATGGCAGTAGTAGTGGTGGTGTATAGTGAAATAATAATAAAATGACGTGGGAGAAAAGTTATAATCTGTGACAGCGCCAAAAAATTCACGACTTGTGTTTTGCAGATAAAGTTATTATATAAGTAGTATTACTACAACTGCTGCTACATGATATCTTGTGTCTAAAAGTTTCACTCTCTGCAAACTGCTACTAATGGTGTGCTTTGGTTTTTAATAGTTGTGCAGTCGGCAAAAAGCCAAAATAAAAAATAAAAGTTTGGATTGTTCACGGTTCAATTGCGTATAATTAATACTACACGTAATTAATGAGTTAATATGTGTGTTACTTAAACGTCAAATAAAAAATTGAAAGTAAAAAAACAAAAAATATCAATTAAGCAGATGTGTTGGTGGGTTTGTTTGCTTCAGTAGAACTCGAAATCTAAGATGAGATTGTAATAATATCTGCTAAATTTTTGCAAAAAATTCTCAACGCTGTTTTCCATTGTTCCTCCATTATCTCACATTCCACCAACTTATTTACGCTACATTGTCAACAGCAAAATCCACAACGTACTTAAATGTCCTCTGATATAATTAATGACTCTTTAGTAGCATCTTCCTCTTCTTCTTACTGTAATTTCAGCAGGGTCACATTTCATTTCCTCTACTTTCTCCCTTCCCTCTCTACATTGCTACTCTTTCAGTGTTGTGGTTGTGACACGGAAAAAGTGTTTTTGCTGTTTTCCAAGTATACAAGCATCATCATCATTATTATCACCAGCAGCATACCAGCAACCCCATTATCATCATCCTCATCATAATTATTCTTCATTTTCTCTTTAGACTTGACTCGTTGTTAGGTATTTTGCCATCTTCTTTTCTTATTTCACGTATTATATTACCAACAGCGTATAGAACAGAAGCACTAGCACCTCAACCAAACCACATTACATCACCCAACCACCATTATTGCCATCATCGTCATCTTGTTTNGCATATAGAGCAGAAGCACTAGCACCTCAACCAAACCACATTACATCACCCAACCACCATTATTGCCATCATCGTCATCTTGTTTCCCTTTTTGTTGTGTTTGTTTGTTTGTGTGACAAACGCAAAAAACAACCTCAAAAATTCTCTCTGCTGCTGCTGGTCGCCTTGTGTAGTCTCTCTCTGGAGAGCAACAACAAAAGCCTTCACCATTGCCAGCATGACAGAATTCGAAGCTGCGGAAGAGGTACGGTAATGAATACAAAATAAGAGAAATGAAATGCCAGCATAAATATAACGCTTTTAACGTGCCATCTTAAAAACCAGCAGCATTATTGCCTATAATAATAGTAATACATTCTCATTTCTTTCCTTGAGAGATAACCTTACAACAAAAAGAACTTTTTTCTTCTAAAATACCACCACACAGCCATTCCATTTCTTCACATTAGATATTCACAACAAACCCCATTCTCATTCCCACTTTGCCCTTTTGCTGTTTTGTTCTTGTCGTTATCCTATTATTACCATTATCTAATCTTGTATCGTATTTATTTACAACGGCAGACTAAAGAGAAAACTCTTTAGATTCCTTGAAAGATGGATAGAGGTAGAAAATGAAAGGTCTTAAATTTATTCATTCATCAACGCCACCATGATGCATGCCACAGACAAACAGCGAAATACATGCATACTACTACTACCACTGCAATTTTAATACGGTATTCTAATGTATGATGTTCTCCTGAGCAAAACGCCAAATTCACAGGAAAACACCACACCACATCGCATTTTTATTATTATTGCCGTCATCATCATTATCATCATTAACCCGTCCAGTTTTACAACTTGTGCTGTGCAGAGTGTAGATGTACATGTTACACATTATACAAATTGCATATCCATGTTACTACATGGAGGCATTATTATTATTATTAATGCCAGTTATTTGTACAATCCTAAAAACCTCTTTTCATTTCATGAATTCTTCGTCTTCTCCTTTCTCCTTGCTGATTCCTTTTGCGTTGTTGAGAAGCGAAAAGTAAATCTCTTATATGATGTTACACATGCTGTGCTACACTACTGCTTATGTGCTCCACACCAGCCGAGAATGTTTTCCTTGGATATTTTTTATTTTCCGTGTGATGAAGATAGATTGCGTTTTAAGATTCCATTTCCTTGCTACACGTTGATGTAGCAAGATAGGTACAGTATACATATACAATAACATGGAGTGTGATACTCTGTTTGTATGGTTGAGTATATGCTAGCCTAAAGCCAGACTCACATTCCAACCCATGACATCAAAGTGAATAACTAATTAACACGCCAACAGACCTTTCCTGCTAAAATATCAATTCCCACTGGGAAACTAGGTATGCCCAGCATAGTTGGTAGATGGGCAGAAAGTACTATTAAGAAGGAGAGAGAGGAGGATGTGCGATGTGATAAGCAAAAGAAATAGAACGCTGTTTGCTATGTTATGCTGCCGTGGGGAAGGATCCAGTGAATTAGTTTAATAGCTTATTATTCATCACAAGAGTCAGGAAAATAACATTGGGTTCTTGCTGCTCCTGCAATATCAGCAGTACTAATGTAGCAGCATCAGCATTCATCTTTTTTTCTTTTTGAAAATGAAATAATAATCAGTGGTAGTAAAAAAGATGAAAAGAAAGAGAAATTAGGCTACGAAAAATGGAAAGAAGATTATGAAGAAGAACAAAAAGGAAAAGCTCAAAGGAGAGCTGATTTCGTTTTCATCTTTTTTTCAGTTCTGTTTAAAAATGAAGGAAAATATCAGCAGAGGCGTACACAGTGTAAGTAGCTTACAAGTAGATAGGCATAATGTGCATTTTAATAATATTACTACAAGACGCTTTTTTCGACAAATGCAAAATAAGTGGAAAGAGAAAGAGAGAGCATGTTTTATTTTGCTGCAACGTACGCAGAAATGCTCTCCTTCTCTCTTGCTGTTAGAAAGAACATCCATTCCATAAGGAGGCTTGACTAGTAAATGGAGTAAAATGTTCACTGCTTCTCTTCTATAGGCATGCTTCAAGTAAAATCTGGTTTTCTTTGGATAAAAAGCTCATTTATCATCTGTCTATCTTGTGTAGAGCGAAGAGTGAAGTTGGGGTACAAACTCATGTTACACGTTACACCACTCTCACTCCACATGTGTGTTATCATATACAAGAGACCTATAATATGTTATGATAGGATATGCTTTCATGTATAAAAAAAACTTTTCTCCCAAAAACAAATTTTCCTTTGTTCTCTCTTCCAGCTTATAAAAGAGTTGGTGAATGCATGGGAAATGGGATAAATTTGGAGGAAATCGGGTGTAAGAACCAATTTATGATAGGGTGAATGAAGCTGTCATCGTGATCAACAGCATCACTTTTCCACTCTCCCCAAAATTATATATCATAACTGACTTGCCGAGTTTGAGTGAGTGTGCAAGTTGACGGTGATGAAAGATCAAATATAAGTTTTCTCCCAAAAACAAATTTTCCTTTGTTCTCTCTTCCAGCTTATAAAAGAGCTGGTGAATGCATGGGAAATGGGATAAATTTGGAGGAAATCGGGTGTAAGAACCAATTTATAATAGGGTGAGTGAAGCTGTCATCGTGATCAACAGCATCACTTTTCCACTCTCTCCAAAATTATATATCATAACTGACTTGCTGAGTTTGAGTGAGTGTGCAAGTTGACGGTGATGAAAGATCAAATAAGGTGACTTTTGCCTTTTTAGCCACTTATAAAGCAACACTCCATTATAACATGCTTGTCACCAAAAGGTGAAGATTACAAAAGGCCTATAAAAGCATAGTACAGTTTCCTGCTGATTCAAAACCAGACAGTGATACATTATTTTTTCTGCTCATAAAGTTCGTAATACGCAATAGAGTAGTAAATACACAATATGTAAACTTCCATTTCAAAGCGTAATAATAACCAGAAAAAAATTTTGTAAGATGAATGCAAAATCAAAATAGGATTTTATAAAAAAAATGTCGTTCCTAGTATTCAATCTCAGTTCCAAGTTGGAACTTCCAACTTGCATTTTTATCTTCTGCCGCTGCTGTTTTGGTTTATTACACACTTTACAATGTACTTGTTCTGGATGATCCAATTACTAACTCAAGTCAATCTTATACATTGAATTGGAATTTTTATTGCAAAAGAAAAAGTTCCACTCGTATGCTTTGCTTTGCCTTGCCATCCAACCAAACCAACGAGTATCATCTCCTCCAAGGAAAAAAATATCTGTGTAAATAATGTGACAATACTATACGAACCAAGGAAAGCAAAAAAATGACATCGATTCTTTCATTCTTTTCTCGCTCTCTTTCCGTTTCCTTCGTCTTTCTTTTTGTTCTTCAAATGTCTTTAGTGAACAATTTTTTTTCGAGATGAACTCCCTCTTGGAATATAAAGATATGAGAATCCTTTATGTGCTGTAACTGTTACTAAAGGGAAATAATATTGTGCCCGTAGGAGATAAGAAACAAAAGAGAGAGGAAAAAAGTCACGGAAAAAAGATCCTTGTACTTTTGTAAAAAAAAGTAATAAAAATTCTTAAAGAGGTCCATGGTGTCGTTTTTTAATGCCTTTTCAAAATGAAGAGAGGCTTTATAGCTAACGTCCGCTCACCAAAACATGTCAAAAAAATTAGTGTGTCAAATATATACATTCCACATTTTATAAAAAATAAATGTAGAAAAAAGTCCATGTATTTTTGAATTTCCATTCAGTTTGGAAATTGAGAAGCCCGTAAAATAGTAATTCTTTCTTCTTCTTTTCCTGTTACTCAATCTACTTTCTGCTGCTGCTGTATAGAATATGAAGAGTTGGAATGTGCCCTGCCAAAAAATAGTAGTAAAAAGGAAAGAAATAGTTCGTATGCTCCGTTCTATTCTATGCATGCCTTTTTTGCATGATTGCGCTCCGTATAAAGCTATCGTATATCAGGATGGCGATAGGCGATATTATCTGAATGAGTGATCTAGCCTTTTCCTGAAACTGACTGAATGGTACTGCTGCTCTACTGCTCTGCTGATGCTCTTACTCCGTGAAGGAAAACAAGTACAAGACCAAAAATAGGCACGGAAAGCCTTTCATTCTTTCTTTCCTATTTTCTTTCTTTTTCTCTTCCAGTAGTGTCGTCGTCTTGAGCATGTCTTCTCTAGGCAGTTTCCACAGTGTTTAAGCCCCAGGGACCTCTGGCTAACATTTTGTTCATTTCCAACACGATCCTTATTTTTATACATATCGCGTACTATATCTAGTTTCCCAGTAACTTGTACAGAAAGTAACTAACCAAAAAGGACATGACAGGAGGGAAGGGAAAGGTGGAAAGATTTTCCAAGTCTTCAAGGCGAAGAAAGCAGCCATAATATGGATACTGACATACACACTGCAGCTTAAACCATTCAAAAACTCTTGTAGTGCTAACCAACTAAATATATACATATATTTTTGCAACAAAGATGAAATCCCACGTAGCAAAAAATGATTTCAAGAGGAAAAGCTATTACTTTTTTGAAAACAACAACAACAGAGGCAGCAAGACATGTGGACATGCTATACAAGACAGTTTTGTTGTCGTAATGCTTATATTGCATAAAGTAAACAAGAGAATTGCAAAATAAAAAAATAACAACAAGACAACAAGCTCTCTTCTTATCAATTCAAAACACACATCATCGTCGTTAGTTGATGATGTTCCCTGAAAATCTTTAAGCTGTCTTGTTGACTAGTTTTCAGTGAAGACAGTGCAGCAACAACAAAACTAAATGTATTTTTTGCTGCGACAGGAGTGATGTGTGCCTTTTGCATAAGTTCATGCTATATGTAATTTTTGAAGCTTTTGTTAAATTGTAAGTTATAATGATAGGTAGCTAGTGCAGAACAAGAGGAATTGTGGTGCTGGTGGTCCTGAATGAATTTGTGAGGTCCGGAAACTATATAGAGTTGTATAATAAATAATGTTCTTTTGTGTGTGGGCCGGAGATGAAGTATGGTCGAGCGATGACTACGGGGACAAAGTCAGAGCAGGCCATGCGGAAGGACAATGAAGAGAGAAAGTTCATTTTTGTGGATGGTTGGTTAGTTGAATGGATGGATGGATGGATGGATGCGGGGGGTTTAATTAAGTAATAAAATTCGGAATGAGTTTTCTTAACGAGATTTACTTTTCTGATGAGATGCCCTATATAACTTTATAATAATAATAGTAAGTATATGCCTATGAGAAAAAAGAGTAGGAATGTGTATGTACTTTTTGTGCTAATAGAATGCACTGCACCGAAAATAAAATTAGGTTGGGCTAAATGAATGTCAGTGTAATTATCATTTTTATGTATGTATTTAGTTTATTGATGTAGTAAACGACAACCGTCTGTCTGTTGGTTGATGACTGTAACTGTTTTATTTTATGATTAATTTGTTGGGTCTAATGAGAGAATGCGATGGTTTAATTGCTGCTCAGTTAAGTGAACAGAATGATGAAGGAGATGCATAAGGCATTAAGCAAGTCAAATAAATGATGTTGAAGAGTCGATCGAAATAGAACATGCTTTTTATAATTTTGGAGAAAAGGAATATACTTAGTTACCTATATACATAACTCAGTTGTTTGAAATAACTTTAACATGCAATCAAATATAAGTTGTTCATACGACTCCTTCGGACCTATAGGACTTATGTGGTTTCTACGACTAATATTTACCAAAACGGAGTGAAACTTTAATAAAAATAAGTGATCACATGGCAATAAGAATATTAATAAATCATTTAGATTTTGATTCAAATTTCTTTCTGCGTGAATGCCTTATTGGTATTCATTGTCTAGGGTAAGGTTCAAAGCAATGTGTTCCATCATGATCGTTCTAAACATGTTCCGCAAAAAGTAGCGAATTCTTCCAGCAGTTCTGGAAAATATAATGTAGAAAGTGAACAAGCAGTTTGTAGGTTGTGAGTGAGAGGAGGGGTTTTAGCAGTTTAGTGGAGGAGCTGTAGATGTCTCGAAAGTGCTTTCGGTGAGGAAAGAGTTAGAACGGTGCTATGTAGCCTCTCAGTTTTCAGCTTTCATTCTACAGAGCAGATGCAAACAGTGTGTAAGTGTAAGCAATCGAAACTAGAAATGGTGTAATGCTAAATAAGAGTGGTGAAGAGAAGATATCAAGTGGGTGAATTTGAATTAAAATTTACATGCTTCCTATAAATTACTACTTAATTTGTATATATGAAGTTTGAATTCCAAACTAATAAATTCTTCCTTTATAATGCACGTAAATCTTATAAGTTCATTTAATTCAAAATTACTAGCTGCTTTGTACATTAAACGGGAAAAATTCACACATTTCAAACGAGCACTTATGGTTGGTAGTGAGTGATACCTTTAATTACTTAATCTTGGTTCGAATGTTTTAACTGCTGCTGAGATGCGCTACATATTTTGCAATGTTTTCCCTGCTATATGATTTCAATGAATTAACTATCTACATTCTAATAAACTCCCGTAATATTTTGAAATAGATGTGATACCGTTGTAATGGCTAAAATTACATATTATTATTCTTGTTAGTTAGATACATTAATTATGCAGGTAGTAATTTAATATTTCACTGTTTTTGATATCAATATGCTCATTATGTGTTTTCAAGTCTCATTTTACATTTTTGAAATCCTGGAAAATAAAGTTAGTTGGGTTTCGTTTAAATCCTCGCGAAAGTAAATAATTTATCAGCATTCTAAAATACTATCATAATTAGTTATTATTATTTTCTTCCTTCGCTTGTGTGTAAATATCACGCAATCATAGTACCATTGAAATCGTTTTCGGAATATATTTTACCATGTTTATTTCAGCCATTACATTTTGTTTTTTCTCATTCCCTAAAGCTATTGTAATTTTATTTCCGTAACAAAACAACTTTTCACATTGAGCTGTCGAAAGCCATCCGTTTCCACTCCAGAATTATTTAAATCTATTATTACAAAGCAAGATTCTATTCATATTCAATATAAAGCGTTATAAATATAGAGTTTTCCCTTCAGCTTAAAATTTTTATTAACAATACCTAAAACACAAATTAAATAAACAACTAGACACATTCCTTCTCTTCCACACACACGAACAAAATTACTTTTTTTGGCAAGAGTAAAAAGAGTTGGAGAAAAAAGGCTTTTCAAAAATATGTTGGTAAATTCCAAGGAAAAATCTCTTGAGAGAAATCACAGGATCAAAAACAGTTAATACTTCCCTAGCATCATCTCATAGTACAAACGTACAATATTATACTACATAAAAGTAATAGCCTATTTAGAACCTGGAGGCATGAAAATGAGGAAATACCAAAGAAAAACGGAATATTTTCTCTAGCTTTCATCACTCACTCTTTTTCTCTCTTTCATTCCTCTTTTGCTACTACTCTCACACATCATTCTGAAAAAGGCCAGTGCAATACCAAACCAACCACACACAAGTCCTTACATATGTATTCACAAAGTGGAATTCCATCTTTGAAAAAAGTAAACGAAATAAAAAGAAAAAAACTGCAAAGTAGACCTACATACCTACTATTTGAAGGAAAGGAAGAAAAAAGAAAATTGGACGAGTCCCTTGTGTGCACTTTTAGGGATTTTTCACATGAGACATTTGTAGAGGAAATGAGAGCAGCATGTAGAAAAAATTATAAAAGTCGTAAGACCATCAAGGGAAAATAAAATGAAATGTAGGAGGGAAAAAACCAACAAACAGAACGGAGTACAAGTCCAAATTTGATTCTCGTTTTTTTACTTTTCTTTGCATGTGTGTGGTAGGTAATCTCTGCAACATTATGTCTACTTTACTTGTGCAGAATAAATTCCCTGTTACCTTCCCTTAAAATAAGAAAACGTTGTTGTTGCTTATTTCCAATTTCGGTGTACAGCACACGTGCCCTCTTGCCTAACTAACTGACAAATACACATTTTGTGCGAGCTTTGCTGATTTTCCTTTCTGAATTAACTTTGCAACAGTACAAGATAATAAGGCTTAAACGGAAAATTGAATTCATTTTGCTAATACGACTAGCAGCGAGACGACTGCTTCTTTGTAAAATAAATATACTTTGTGTAAAACGGAAATTTTAATTTTTAGAATGACGGATTCGGAGAAATAGGAAACCAAAGTTGGAATAAAATGATAAAACGTATAGTTTTCTATCGGTTTTTTCCTTGACTTTTGAGAAAGCGAAATCCTGCAGCATTTTTTATTTTTAAGGATGCTTATTGGCCTACTTGAAGTTTTACGCTTGTGTGTATCCAATAAAGGGTACGTGGTAGAGTTTTTTACTGTACTTTTGCTATTGATATATTGACTGTAATTTTTACAACTTTTTTCACATTTTTTGTGAAAGAACACATATATCATGTAAGTGCAATATGTGTTGAGATATAAGAGTATCGTGATACATTGCCTATGCTAACTTTCTCTCTCAAGCTGATTGTACAATGCTATTCATCAAGCTTATATTACATTACTTTTCTAAAAAAATTGGTCACACTGTATCAGTATTCAGCCTTGATATTATATTATCTCAGAAAAAAAATATATTTTATGCCTTCCATTTTTAAGAACAGCTTTCATAAAAATCCCGTAAAGTAGATTCGGCCGTTTTTTTCGTTAAATAGTATTGCAAAAGGGAAAATGTAATAAAAATACATTTTTACAGCTACTCTGCACTTTTTCCATGTAATTTTTACCGAAAAAGTAGATAGTTTAGTGTTTTGCTATTTCAAAAGTTTTTTTAAGCCAGCTGACTAGCCGACTTTTTGGCCCACATTATTGCTTCATAAACCTGCAACTTGCTGCTTTACATTTTCCATCAAGGAGAAAAAAAACTGCCATAAATACCAAAAATGGTTATATGGATTGAATGGAAATTGTTGTGTGAAAAGTACAACCAAAAGTTGCCACTACCACCACCATCGTCGCCATCTTCTTCATCATCATAATAATAAGGATAATCATGATGATGATCATCATCAGCTATTTTCTAGCTAAAAAGCCAATAATAATAGAACAGCAGCAGCAGTTTTACTAGTTTGAAGCAGCTGCTACTCTCTAATTTATGTTGATTTTGCAATACCACCACCAAGACCAGCAGCCAAAAATCATACCGCCACCACCAGCCAGCCTTGTGCATGCCTGTCATAACAGAAATAATAACAATACTTTTTGCTATACACTTCAACTGTTCCTTTCTCATGGTTGCGGCTACACTTTGGTGGCTCTGAGGTTTTTCCATTTTGTTCATTACCATTTCCCTCATCATCATCATCGTCATCATTTTACCCCTATTTACTTTACATTTACAGCAGCCACACATAGAGTCTGTCAGTCAAACAAAATATTTCGTGTGTTCATGGCTCTCACTCTCACATTCCGGTCATAGACTTAAGAACCACATTAAAAACGCTTTTCTCCATTATAACTACTGGCATTAAATCACATTAATATGGCGTTTAGATATAGTATGGTATGCTGCTGCTGCTGCTGCAAAAAGATTTGTAATGCCTATCAAACAATATGATTTTCATCTGCCGTCCCGTTTCATGACAAGATACGATTTTTAATGGTGGACATATAAATAATAGTTATTCATGTAGTCCCACCCGTATATTATTGCATTGTCGACAGTTTTGTTTCTCTCCATTTGCTAGTACAACTGCTCATTCATGACATGGGCGGAATAGTTGATGCATTGCTGCCGAGTTGCGAAGTCTTATTTGCAGCAAAGGAAAGAGAAAAGTAAGGTTTTCTGTGCTTTCTTAGAAGCAAAAGTGCACAATATCACTGCAAACCCCGTGTAAATAGATAGCAGAGAGAGAAAAGGAAAAGCTGTGTTATGTACCAGCATCTCTCATTTTACTCGCCGCCACCACCACAATCTAAAGTTGTAGTGTAATGGTCTTGTTGTACTACTAAAGCATTATTTTCTTTGTGTGTGTCTATGTGCGTCCATCTATACCATTCATGTTTCTCGCCACCACCAACACGCTTTTCACACACATCACTTGTTTTCCTTTTTCCTCTCTGTCTGAGTGAGTTAAACTTACTCTGGGAGAAGAGGATTGCCAGCTTTTGCAGTAGTCTTCTCTCAGACACCATTGCCATCATTATCATTCTGTAAACTACATTTTCCCATATCATCTTCGGCGTTCCTCTCGCTTGGTGGCATTCAGTTGGATAAATTTGCTTGGACCACTATTTTGTACAAACAATGGAATAACTCATCGTTGTCCGCTGAAAAGTAAAAATACGAGAACATTGAGTAGGGTGTTCCGTTGAATTGTCTATTCTTTACATTACTATTCGCAGTTAATTCAAAACAATCTATCCTTCTCAATGACCGGAATTTGATAAAGAAAAACTAGAACGGCGTCAAAAGTTACTAAAAACTTATCAATCACCTCACTTTCCATGATTAGCTTTATTTGAAGAAATATATTACGTGATATCATGTATTTTACATAGTGTCACTAATTTATCTGGAAACAAGGAGCAGAATGTGATTGTGAAGAAAAACTCTAGTCATACATTTTTTTCCAGAGCCAAATGTGATGACCATAAACCCTTCCACGTACGCACTTAAGGTTTGAAAGAGCTGAAAAAAACATTTAGTCCATGGCCCTATGTTTGGCGAGAGTTGTTTTTGTGATGGGGGAAATTATATATTGTTTTGTTTGTGGAAGGTGGTCACTCAATAATATACACTGCAATTAGAATGCTGATATGACTTTGACATCAGCACTCTTGTGATTGATTTTTACGTGTTTGTCCTGCTAATATTTGCTAAAAATTTCGATTTCTTGGCCATATGGACTACTATTTACACTTGTTCACTCCTTCACATGATCAATCAAAGCCAGTTCTGGTTTAAACTGTTGTTCGTGTTAACGTGTGCATAATTACATTGTATGCATCTCGTCTCCTGTCTACTTTTGCAATCAGAATATAATTGGACAAGAGGGAGAGAACGAAGATGGAATGAACTCTATAATTTTTCCATCAAAGTCCTCATGAATATGAAATGAGGAAAGCTGTATATACCTACTTACTACTAGCATTTCTACTTTTGTCTGGAAATTAGTGGAACTGTACAAGATTTATGAACACACTGTTTATTCTGTTTGCACAATGATGGTGGTTTCGTTGGTTTTAGAAGTGAAGTGACTGGTAGTATGTATGTAACACGTTTCTTTAAAACACCAAAGTTTGATTAAATGTTTGGATAAATACTTCTCGTACACTTTTTCGCTAACTTATTGTCGGAGTGGCTGTACTACTAATACTATTTTGTAACGATACACAAAGAACACATGTGCCAATATAATCTCTTTATACAACAATTCTGAGCTTGCAGTCAGAATTTAATTATAAACGTCATCATGATTCACATATTCAATTTTCATCGCATTAAAAAAATGCGGTTTTTAGCATCACGTAATAATTTGTAAAAAGTGTATAAAGTGAAAATAAGCTTGTCCAATACTCCACCAAAGAAAAACGAATACAAATAACATATTTTTGGATTGTCTTCCATACCACAGCCGTGCCGTAAAGCAATGCAATATTCATAAATTTATTGCATTGTGTGCGGAAGTGATTTTTTAAGAAAATCTGATACATTTCGTCCGTTTCTGCAATAATAATAAATATACACCAGCATTGGCAGTGTGTTGGGTATTATTCAGTGAACGATCTTTTTTATTGCTGACATAAATAACTCATAATATTTATTTTATTCGAATATTTTTTTGGCTCGATTGCAATCACATGGGAAAAAATCTTTTCTGTGGAGTATAATCCCATGTGATTTCCATGTTTCCTTTTGGTTTCCCCTCGTGTGTGTGTCTATGTGTGGTAGAGACAAGAAACATATTGGAGCTTTCTTTTACATCCTCCTGAAGCAAGCAGGCCGGCATATGCCTACTCCTTCCGGAAATAATTTTTGTGTGACAACATGTCTGCATAAATATGAAAGCTAAAACTGGGTGTCTTTTGACTTTATCCTCATCATACGCAAACCTTGTTTTATAAGAAAAACCAACCAGCTTTAACGTAACGAAATAGTAAAAAGTGTTTTCGTGCACAGGAAATGAGATATTTGAGTTATGCGACTTTTCTGAAAAAAGCACGCACATATTATTAGAGTTTTTTGGGAATATTGCGTTGGCCATTTAACGGTTGGCTGCTTTGCTTCTCTTTATGCGATAATAATAATATTTATAATGGCATTCCTATCCCAAGGACGATTGGGGAGAATACAAGAGTAAAAGAAAAAAGTAATTCTGAACTACATAGAATATCAATATAATTGTACATAGTACACCATGAAATGCTGAGCGTTGTTTCGCGTTTGTCATTATGGCGGTGGTCACTGATACAAGACCTGCGAGATCTTACTCGTTGCCGACGTCCAAGGTTATTTTCATATATATTTTTTGTGTTTCTTACTGCCAGTATGTTTAAAGAATATGATATCTTTGCCAACAGCAATCCAAGTCCAAGCTCTTTTTTATTGTAACGTCGCTAAAACGTGAAATTGCAATGAATTTTCTATACGAAAAGTGGTTTGATTGACTGACATGTATTCAACATACCTTTGGTAAACTTTGAAAAACTTTTAATATTTTTGCATTTTCGTCAAATAAACGTCAAATAAATGTACCTTCTTTTACTAGTTTTATTGTAGCCGATCACCCATTTATTTATTTTTTACCTATGACCGATCATTAAATCTAGCTTCGCAGAACCCCCATCATGTTTTCTTCCTTTTAAACTTTGGAAAAACAAATTAAATGAATGAATAACTATATAATATTCATATCCTAGACACAAAAATGTGTACATCTATGCTTTGATTTTACTTATACATCCTGTCCTAAGGCAAATATAGCAAAATCCTTATCAATCTGCAACCCACATATCATCATCGTATCATAATAGACAATATACAAACAGATGGTTGCAAAAAACCCACGATAAAACCCATTTTTACTTCAACTTTTTTTTACTACAAACATCTTTCAATCCAGAAATGTCAACCTTCATTGTATTTATTAGCCTTTCTCTACTTCCTTTCTTTCATTCCCCTTTCTACCATTTTCTTGACAACATTTTTCAGAGTGAGCATACTCATCATCACACACAGCCACCAACATCAACAGTTTTCATCAATACCACCACAAATGCTGCTTTTTTCCTTGACAAAAAAATGGAAACCACGTAAAAAAAAACTTTCTCCTCGCCAGACATACCTGCATAATAATAATAACCACTACTACTATCATCGTCGTCAACATTTTACTCCTCCTGCAAAAAAACAACTCGAGAGAAAGACGACGACTTTTTTCCTTCTTGAAGAGAATTGAAATGAGGTTTCTGACATGGTACGCTGCTCCTTCCTCCTCCGTTTTCTGGTGATGACTCTGATGAGAGAGAGATAAGATAAAATAATATGATGAAATCCTAACCAACCAAACACATACATACATACATATTCCATATATTATTTTTTTACCAAAAAATAAAGAATACTAAGCTAATCTACTATCATCATCGTCAACATTTTACTCCTCCTGCAAAAAAAACAACTCGAGAGAAAGACGACGACTTTTTTTCCTTCTTGAAGAGAATTGAAATGAGGTTTCTGACATGGTACGCTGCTCCTTCCTCCTCCGTCTTCTGCTGATGACTCTGATGAGAGAGAGATAAGATAAAATAATATGATGAAATCCTAACCAACCAACCAAACACATACATACATACATAATCCATATATTATTTTTTTACCAAAAAATAAAGAATACTAAGCTCACTTTTTTACTCTCCAAAGCTTTTACACAAAATTACATCCTTATTCCTAACTCTCTTCTTTTCCCTTAATATTTCACTCTTCTTTCATTACCACACACAAGGCTGTTGTAGCTTTTTCTCAAGGAAAAAAAACTTTCTCGACATACTGACATCACTTTCAAGCTATATCTCACATAAATCATTTTTTACCATCGTCCGTCAAATGGGACGGGGATATAAAAATGTATAAAAACTTTTACTTGTCGGTTTGTTGTATGCACTCCAAAAAGGGTTGAAGCACACTAGCGCACTGCGAGCAACGCGATAAATTGATATCATTAGCTTTGCTCACATATCCTCATTTCATCAAATTATTATGGTATGCTGCTACTAACCCAAGTTGGAAAAAATATCCTTAAATAGATAGAAAGCTATATACCTATCTAGTCTACTAATATCTTGTCATATTTACTCTCCAGAGATGTGATGCTAATCTCAAAAGATCTCTGTCGTCAATATATCACGTACAAAAAAGCACTGTACGTCTCTCTCCAGCCACTTATACCCACTTTCCCTTGTGTATACTACTAACCAGTATGAGAAACAAAAAGTGACACAAAATTTCTAGCAAATAAACCAAGTTATCATTATCGACACCACCGTAATAACATGTACTTTGGAAACTCTTAACTTGATTGGAACCTATTTATTTACTTACGTGCCTTTCCACTAAAAAGGATTAAAGTAGCCAGCTGTCCTACGTAGTCGCTAAAATAAACATTAAGGAAAGAAAAAATTGTAACAAAAACAAAAAGGCAATATAGTAAATATACAATACAGCTCAATTAACAAAAGAAACAAATATAACAAATATGTCATAACATATATATTAATGCTATATATAAAAATTCTACATATAACTGATAAAAAACCATATAAATAAACTATTTTTATTTTTTTAGAAATATAATATATTTCACTACTGCATCTTTCTTCTCTCACGTAGACATTATTTTTATTTATTCTCTCATCTCTAAAAGTATATACCTATTAGTATATAGTATATACCTAGATTCTCATTAAGAGAATTAACAAGAATAAAAAAATTAACCCATGAAATTGGCCCATTTATTGTAACAAAAACAAAAAGGCAATATAATAAATATACAATACAGCTCAATTAACAAAAGAAACAAATATAACAAATATATCATAACATATATATTAATGCTATATATAAAAATACTACATATAACTGGTAAAAAACTATATAAATAAATAAATAATTTTTATTTTTTTTAGAAATATCATATATTTCACTACTGCATCTTTCTTCTCTCACGTAGACGTTATTTTTATTTATTCTCTCATCTCTAAAAGTATATACCTATTAGAATAGATTCTCACTAAGAGAAGTAACAAGAATAAAAAAATTAACCCATGAAATTGGCCCATTTTTTCTGTGGAAAGTTGGCTAAATTTTTTAATTGACCGTGTAATTTGATTTTCAACACAGGAATTGGTAGCAGCGACCCCCAGCCAGAGGAACTGGAAAGGTATCGTGATTTCCCTCCTTGTGATCTGTATGGTATGTGGGCTGATAGGGTTTGCTATTTACCTTCTTCGACCGCCGGACGATGGGCCGAGAGTGAAAGGCGCCAAGCTCACAATAGACGATATAATATCAACAAAATATGTAGCTCAGCCGTTTAACGGCACGTGGATATCAGGTAAACAAAAGAAAAAAAACTACTTGATAGATTGTATTTTTAACCGTAGAATATATATTCATGATTTCTGTGAAGTTCTTGTACATATGTCGTTAAAGGAGTTTGCTAACATGATATGATCCTTCCTTTCTTTCCTCTTGTTTTTATTTTTTGGTCCATCCGTGTGTAGAAAACGAGCTCGTCTACCTGAACAGCTTAGGTGGACTGTCTATTCTCAACGTACTCACTCTAGCCGCAACCCAACTAGTCGTCAATACTACTCTCGTGAGTTGAATACTTTATCATTGTTTTTGGCACTTTGCTCTCCCTTTTTGTAAATAGTTAAACTTAGATGGATAAAGGACAAAATTCTTTTTTTAAATCATGATGATCATCATTACAGTCAACATTATCATATTACAGAAATTTTCAGTCTTTACTGGACACGTACCGTACTATGCATTTTTTGTGCACGACCACCGATTTGGAATATTTGAATCATTTTAAATACAGTAGCGAACATTTTTCCCGCATTCAAATTGTCCCATTTCCAGTTCTCCCGTATAAACTTTTCATTTAAGAATTCATAGAAAGGAACAATAGCAAATGAAAAAGATAATAAAAATAAAGACCACTTGAGCTTGCCCTTTCTATCTCTCTCTTTCAATGGCATCTCATTTTCTGTGAATGCTTTGCAAAATTAAGTGGGTAAATGAATGCTTTGAAAACAATGCTGGAATAGGAGCTCTAAAAAGTACACTTTAAATGAGAGAAAAACCCTTTAAATTTTTATTTCAGGAACACTCAAAGAATGCAAAACTTGACACAATTGAGTAAATAAGATTCAACAAAATGGGCAATATGATGCTGTAAAGTTTAACGGGAGATATTTTCTTTCTTGTGTACTTTGCAGTTTTTAACAAGAGGTCTGAGTAATAGTTCAATGTAAACATTTTTAGAAACATCATTTGTTACTGTATAAAATGTTGTCTTTTCAATTAATTAAGATAAATTATATCCAACTGAACAACCCGAGAAGCAGAGTTTTTCTTTATCTTAACTTGTTACATTCAAACAATTTGGCTTTGTGATCGTAGGTTGCGTATGGAATGCATAACAAATTTTAGCAAGGCAGCCAAAAAACACTGACTTCATGCCGGAAAAATGTTTACCTTACAATTCCTCTTCAAAGTATTTTCATATGAGCAAATATTTACAAGTAAAAAGATTTATGGCTTCTTGTTACCTACTTTTTTCTGATGCATAGACCAGAATACATATGAATTTGCTTTTAGTTTCTCGTTGAAGTTGAGTCATATTGCCCCAGAGAGCAAATTTATTATGCCATTTTTACTACTTTGCTAACATCCTTTTTACAATTTTTTTCATGCCTCCTTCCTCGTTTGTAACGAGTAATTCTTTCCACATGAATAGATAGAGCGAGTTTAGTTGCTACATTAAAACGGAAAAATAAATAAATAAAACACGTTTCAAAACACTTAGGTTTCAAAATAGATGGAAGTTTTGAATAGAAACTGTAGTGGCTAGGTACTAACTGCTACTTATTGTAACATTGAAATGGAAGATGTTATGCAAAAGTTGCGAGTGACAGACAGGTTCACACAGCACGAAATAGAAGTATCACGCTATACGCAACGCTGGTTGTAGTAGTAAATGACAATTTGATGGAAGTAAGTAAGGAAAAGTGAGCTGTAAAGTAAATTCTTTGTTGATCCTTAAGAATAACAAGGAGAATGGTTCTTTCTTTTCTAGACAGCAGATGGAAATGTGTTCGTGCGTAGTGTTTTATGTAAGAGAGAAGGGATGAGATGAATGCCAAAGTAAATAGTGGAAACAATTCACATTATTCATTAGTTCATAAGATTTAATTGGCAAAGACGATAAATAAAATACTTCATTTATAAAAATTACATGAACGATTCTAAGCTCTATATTCCTTACACATTTGCAATTGATAACTGGTGGTTATTTATAGTCGCATTTTGAAAGCAGAAAAATTAATATGCTTTCACGACGGTGCAAAAAATACTACGCTAAAAATCATTGCAATATATGAGAAGTTGTGTATTTTTGAAGATTCTGTATGTTGTTGATCATATGTCAGAATATGTGCTGCAAAAATTGATCATCTTGAACTTCATGAAATTAACAATTTGCTAATTACAGAGACAACTCAATGCGCAAAAATTCGCAGTATCACCCGACAAGAAATACGTGCTACTCATTCACGATGAGCGACCAGTATGGGATCACTCATCTCTCGCTAAATACACAATATATGAAATATCCTCCGAGTAAGTTGAATGAATCAATAACAAAACATGCTTACATCACGATTCACAAGTAAAGTGGTGATTAATTTGTGTACTTTTTTTCAGGGATAAAATTTCATTAACCCCTCTTGGGAGCTTATTAAATCGGGGTCAAGAGCAGGCAGAGCTGCAATGGGCAGGGTGGGGTCCTGTCAACAATTCCTTAGTTTTTGTTTTCGAAAACGACATTTATTATAAGTCGGACGTGAGAAGCAATCTTACCTCCAGGATTACCAAAAGCGGTAAACCTGGGCTAATTTATAATGGAGTTCCAGATTGGCTTTATGAAGGTAAGGATAATTGACGACTTATATACTTTTAAGCTATTCGATCAAGTTTACTTTTATGTTTTAAGCTCATGGCATATCTTTATTTTTTAAATGTACAACAAACACGTTTTCTAACACAATCTAAAAAGATAGGGAAAACATGATGTACACACGGAGGTAATAACTTATACTCAATAAATTATTCAGCTTTCACTTTCAGCACGATCTACAATCATTCGTGACTTCTACACGAATGTCTTGAGAGTACAATTCGACAACTTTTCCAATTTAGTACTTGAGCAAACATTTAAAAAAGAGAAATGGTTTCTCAATCAATGTAACGTTTATTATTATTAGTAACTATGTCTATCTCTTAATGAGCACACGACACTGATATCCACGCAGCACCTATGGGTCATGTAGTGATGCTTAGGCTCTATTTGCGTATTATTGTCGTCTTCACTATTCAATGTTTTTTTAATTAAAAAAATTATCCCCAAACAAGAAAAACCAAAACGCATTCATACATAAAATCGATTAAATTACTGGTATAAATTTTATCGTGTACCAACACAATGAAGCGGAAAGTAAGTGTAGTTCAGATTAAGTTTCAATTCAATCTTGAATGTTATCAGCAAACCTAAATACTCCCCATACTTAAACAAGCAAGCAAGCACATATGGCGCTACCAACAAGCAGCAGTGAAAGATAAGAGGACACAAAGCAGATTTCATTATCGAGAGATTTATTGAGTATTGAATGGGTTGGGACGTGCTACATTCAATCTTTTAAGAAAAATTCTCCACATTTATTTAATGCTACTTAAACATTACCATTACAGATGTGCTGCACGGCAAAATAAAAGTTGCACAAAAAGAACATAATATTCATTTATCTCTCTCTCTCTTTACTTGAAATACAACTTTAATAGTCATTAAAAGGCCTTTCCCTAATGCCTTTTTTATTTCTATTGGTAATCAAAAGAGACCGGGAGCGCGTGTTCCTTTTTGCAAACTCGCCATTCTGTTGTGCATGCTTGGTGATGAATTGACTTTTAAAGTATTACAGCAAGCGAGTAAATTTCTCCTTCACATTGCAATCTCCTTCCACATCCATACAATAATAACGTTAATGCAACCAAATAATAAATGTGTAAGAATAACAGGCCTGCTTATGCTGCCTATCAAAAAAATAAGGTCATAGGGTGCATAAAACATTATTATATTGCAAATTACAGTTTCCTCCCCCTTTTTCTGCATTACCCAAAATTATTTCCCGTTATGAGCATGACCATTCTATTATTATCTTTTTATAAAATAAAATGCAATGATTCTATTTATGTAAGGCGTATTCATAAAAAATATGCATGTATATCTGCTAACAAGCCAAAACTAATTTATTTATAGCTTTTATACATGCATGTGATATAAATGGTCGCGGATTTTAGTTATGGTGGTGCCTATCTATGCTGCTGCTCTTTGCACTAAACCAACCAACAAATCAGGATAAATTGTCTCGTGTTGTTGCACGAATGAACACACAGAAAGTAGAGATGAAATGGCAATATTAGGAAAATGCCGCATGGTCTCTTTTAGATAGGCATATATTTTTTTGCCTCGTGTTTTTATATTTATATTCATGTATGTTTTTCTTGCAGTTGAAGTATTAATGTCAAATAATGCCGTATGGACATCTCCCTCCGGTCAGTATTTGGTGTACGCCTCCTTCAACGATACCCCAGTGGGCGAGGCTTCATACACATGGTATGCGGACGAGCTGCAATACCCAAAGCTTCGGACATTGAGATATCCTAAGGTAACAATAAAAATAATAATATGTAATACATTTAGTCAGAGTGAAACGATAATTTTTGACAGGAGACCACCACCACCTCTGTCGAGGCTTCATACACATGGTATGCGGACGAGCTGCAATACCCAAAGCTTCGGACATTGAGATATCCTAAGGTAACAATAAAAATAATAATATGTAATACATTTAGTTAGAGTGAAACGATAATTTTTGACAGGAGACCACCACCACCTCTGCATCCTGTTCTGTGAAAAAATTCATAATGCGTATACTTATGAAAATGGTGCAGTATCTGGTTTCTTTCTCCGTGACCTCTTCAGAGAATAAAAATAGTATTCAAACTTACAGTTAGTTTTTTTGGAAATAATAACTTTCAAACTTGGTCAGTTGGGACAATAAAAAGTAACTGTCTGTAGACTTATTGGAGATTTTGGTAAATGATATGGACTATTTGGCAAACGCGACTATACTAACCACTGCTTGTATTGAACATATTTTTAAAAATGATTGTTGACCAAAACATTTATTTTCGAAAGAAATAAATTAAGAATGATGTGCAAAGTTGGCGCGAATACATTTTCGTACGTCTTGCTCAGCTCTGTAGCATTTCGGAATTCTAGATATCTCCTTACCAAATGCCCACTTTGTATAAAAGTTTATAAAAACAGCGTTATGCTAACCCAACTAGTAAAATATATTTCATTGCAAGAAAAAAGATGATTTTTGCCACTTTTATTGGCAGTATTTTT
>JAANSP010000420.1:0-22051 GCA_036850745.1 Homidia socia | reverse complement strand
ATGTGATGATAAAACATCAACCATTTAAAAACTATCAGCAAGCAGCAACATTTAGCTAAAGTGGTGATGGCAAACCCGTAACTGTAGAATGGAGATGTGTAAAAGTTCAATACTTTTTAAGCACGCATTCAACTAATAGTGATAATAAATACCATTCCATAACACATTCATATTTATATGGTTTTACATACAAGCTTGTCTTGTTTTCCACTTACATAAAGTCACTCATAACATAATAATAATAATATTTGTATAATGCCTTTTGCGCTTCAACCCTCGTTGATTGAACGGTTATTTTGCACGTACACAAATTGCTATTAATTCTACATGTGTTGTTGCATGTCTGCGGCTTGCTGTTTAGAAAGCTTTTTTTCCTTATTCACACCCTTAAAAACAGCAAATTGCCTTGTGTGCTCAGTTGTGTTCATCAACTTATCAAGTAAGTAGTATATATTGGTAAGGATATAATTGGGCGAGAATGTTTATAGCATTGTATTTACAGAGAATAAATTGCATTTGCTTGTTTATATGCAATAACAGCAAAAGTAGTAGCCCGCCAGCTTCTCACGTAAAGCCGTCATTATATTATGGTTATTAGTATGACCTTTTGTGATTCGATTACTTTGTATTCAATTTCAGACTATTATCAGTGTTATGTAGCCGATTATGATTATGCGAATGAAATATGATTATTATTTTTTGAATAGGAACAACACATTTTTGTTACTTAAGAGAAAGTTATGTAAATGTTTTTCATCTTTCAACCGTTCTTCACTTGTTTGTCATGCATGTGTTATGAATTATGATATACTAGCTTTAAACAATATTATACACTGTACACGCTTTTTGATAAAAATAAAATAATATTTTGCCAAGTTGCTAAAAAGTTTACCTAAGATTGCTCGTAAGTGGCCCTCCAAAGTTTGATTTACCGTGGACCGTAACTGGTTCACAGGCACACCAAGAAACTGCTCTGCTGCTGTTTTCAGCAGGTCATCTGCACGCATTATCTTAATTTGCGCTACGCCTGTAACCGTCAAAGGAACTCCTTGAGACGTTTCCACATGTTCACACACTGGATTAACAGTCATGACCTAAAAACAAGTATAGAAATCGTATTATGCTAATTTAAATTTAACCAAACATTGTATCCCATTATAACACCAGGAAAGAAATTATTGATGATGCCAAGGTAGGTTATTGCTTCCGCGCTTTCATCTTACCTCTAGTGATTATCCTTTGCACATCCGTGACAAACCACCACGCAAAAGCCCATCCTCCAACAATGGTTCGCTTTGAAGTTGCACCACAACAGCCACCTGCAAAAAAAACAATTACATTCATTAAGTTTAAGTTAGAATTTTAGACATTATGGGCTTGGTTTAGGACTTTAGGAGACATGGTACAAGTGATGTAACTTTTTCGATTTCTATACACGAGCAATTAAAAGTACGCGTAGTACTTGCAACAATGACAAGCTAATTTTTTCATATGAAGTTTTCCTATGAAAGCATAACTATCACCTGACATACTTAATTGCAATATTTTTATGCGTACAATTTCAGCCAACAGCCATAAATATCACTTTTGCACCTCCTTGTAGTGTCGATATAAAACAGTCGAGTATTAAAAAAGCAAAGATGGGCTAATCTAAATAAAATCAGCAATTGCGTTGCGTAAAAGAACGAAAAGAACTCACTGGACATTATATGATAATTAGGATGTGTCAAGTCCAAAATTCTATTTCCGCTTTACGTCTTTCATACATCAGTTTTGTTAAAACATTTTCAGGTAGTAATAGCTTGCTATAAATTTCATTTTGGTAAGTTCAATGCATCCATTAACTCACACTCGACCAACCTCGCATGTCATTTATTAAACATCATGATTTGGTAGGCTTTTCAAAAAGCTGTTAAAGAACAACTGAAGTGAAATCCACACAATTTCAAAACAAAATATAATATTTGAAAAATAACTGCAAAAAAGCAAGCGTTAATTATTTGTTTTATTATCATATAATTNAAAACAAAATATAAAATTTGAAAAATAACTGCAAAAAAGCAAGCGTTAATTGTTTGTTTTATTATCATATAATTATGTGACATTTTTATTTAAAAGCATATTAAATTTGACGGTATCATGTCCTCAAGTTTCCATAAAATAGTTTGTCTAAATCATGATTCTGTCTGCAGCTCGTATATCATTTATTCTCTCAATAAGTACTTCTTCTTGGCTTTATCAAGTCGCATTTTGTTAAAATGTTTGCATGTTAAAAGAGAGGTCTATAGATGGTTCATTTATGTTGTGGTTTGGGTGTCGATGTTGGTGTGTTTGTAGCCATACTGTATGAAGATGAGACAAAGAAAAATGTGAAAGCTGGTCAAACAAGATGACCTGTTCTTGTCCACGTAGTAGTAATTACGTCGTGGTGGTCGTATAGTATTGTGGTTGTAATGTTCAATGCTACTCGTTTGTCGTTGTTGTCTCGTAAGCTGTTGTCGTGAATTTGCCATTATTACTTGGTGTTAAACAACCGTTCAAAATAAACACGTCATATAATAAAGTAGGTATGAAGGATATGCAATTGAGTTTGATTAAATTAATAAAACCAACAACGAATTGTTTTGGGTATGATAAGATTATCTAAGCCCAAATGTATTTGAGTTAGTTCTTTAACTACATATGTCAGCATCATCATATTAAGTTCTTAAAATTGAGTGAGCAAAACATTCAAAAGAAGGTTTAATGTCTGAAACAAACTTAGGAATTAAGTGTGTTTTTCCTTTGATATACATATTTCGGGGTTCAGACGAGATGAAATCAAAGCAAATACTTTACTTTAAGCAGCTTGAAAACAGAATTAATAGCTGCTAAAGGACTTATAAATAACCCCGCACTGCAAAATAACTTATCTTTCAACTCAAAGTTTTTTTAAAAGTATAAATTGTATGCATGCGTAAGGGATCTAGGAATGCACTGCGGCGAAAAAGTGATCACGGATTGTTGGTGCCATGTGCAAATTTCACAACTCATATATTCATCTAATGGTCACCATAAATGTAATACGGGCTAACGATGAAAACAATTGAAATATTACAAGCAATATCATTCTTCTGATATTATTTATTTATAATAATGAAACCGGAAAATATTTGCTCTCCTTTGTTGGTGCGGTATCGCTTATTACTATGTATAAAAAATTTCGATTTAGTTTGGAGATACTCAAGCTCAGTGCAGTCTCATGATGACGGGGAAATATAATAAAAACAACTTGTATTCAATTGCTAATCTCAACTCAATCTCAACAATCGACAATCTCAATGAGTAACTCAATTATTCAAATTCATTTTAAATAAAAGTGATTTTTAGAAAAAAATGAGAAATAAAAGTTGAAAGGCTAAACAAATAATTTGTGAAAATTTTAAGCTGTTAGGATCGCCATCGTCTGAATAGGTACATTTATTTAAGTGACATTAAGTAAGGGTGTATTGTATAATATTATTCAAAACTACTGTGTGCTGATGGCACAGTAATATTTTGTCCCCTTTTTGACTGCATGATGTGAAATTTTGTAAAAAAAATCCCCACATCATTGTTCCCTTACCTTTTGGAAAGAACGCAATTTACTTTCACTATTACTAATCTTCAAAAGCAGAAGAGCAGTCAAAATGCCTACTACTACATTGGCTATCTAGTAGTAGGCATTATGACCAAATCGCAATCTAACTTTATCATTGCTTCACTACAAAATAATGCGGCACACAAACATGCAAAACAAGGTAATATAAATACACCAAAGAGCATTTAGTCATTCATGAATGACTTTTAGTTGGTATCAAGCATACTACCTCTTTGAAATACACAACGTTTTTATTGATTGATGGATGACTTTTCATTTGCATTTCATATAGCACCCCATGTAGTTTTACCGATTCGGCAATAAATCATAAAATTATTTTACTCCAGACTCCAGGCTGGAAAAGTAGCAGAGACTGGCTTACTGATATACATGGGTTTTCATGTTATCACATATTATTCTATGATCAGGGAAAAAATTCATTTTCTTCGCAGAACAGGAGGAGTAATCTTTTAGGGTACAGAAAAGCTACAAGCACATTGCATGAGAGAAAATAATAAGTGATAATTGTACAAGGTAAAGGAAAACATGTTTCTGACTCAAAAAAACATTTCATCTAACGAAAATGTTAGTGACCTGCTGTGGTGCTAGTGTAGTAATGAAATCGAATGAAGAAGAGGAGTCGTTATTAAAGTTGGCTAAGAATTTTATAATGGCAGTGGCGGATAGTTTTTGTCAGCCATTTAATGACTATGATGATGATCTCACTGACCGATTTAATAAATTTTGATGGTTATTCATTCATAACAGAGACTAGGAGTCAATGCTCCCTTCCTTATACTTACCAACGCCACTACCACCATCATCAACACGACCAGCGTGTGTATCACTCACTACTACTACCCTTTTCTCTTTCACTTTTAATATCATTGCCCATATAATGAGCGTAACAATTAGGCAGTTCATTTTGTGCATTACTGATGCCCACACCAACATAGCATCATAATATAATCATTCATAGTTCGTAACCATTTTATAATAGCAATTTTGCTACAATCACAGATTTGCTGTAGTAGGGAACAATGGCATGTTAATTTACGATAACGATTCATATTATAGTGGCAGTACACTCACTGTAAATACTTTGTCTATATATCAGTAAGAACTTTTAATGAGAAATGTGCTCACTGCACAGCACCAACTAGGTTTGATTATTGTAAATGTACAAGTTATTGTTTCATTAAAGACTATGATGACTGTAATGCATTTCATGAAACTTTTTACCAACAATATAAATCATTTCAAAAGTTAATGGTATTATGTATTCGTAAAATATCCATAAAAAAGAAAATGTCATGTTCCTATCCTGCTTTTGACGCTACACGTTGTGCAATTACAGTTACAATTGACTGTTTGGAGAAACCAGTAATTTTTTTGCATTGTGCCTTGCTTAAATAGTACTAAAATTGATTCTTTCACTTTGGCCAAAATATGGATATACGAATGCCTATTAAGTCCTACCAACGTGTGAAATAAAGCAAGTAACAAAGCATAAATACACAAAACTTCGGTTTACCTACAAGATGTCAATTTGTATCATTTTGATTGTTTGTGGATACCTACATATACTCTAATACAGTTAGACTTTTAGCAAAATGTGGAAATCACTTTCTTTAGACCCTATAAACTTTTTGGTTTTTTTGCTAGTTTGGAAAACTTTTAGTTTACTTCATTTCTATTTCATCGAGTTTAGTTGTTCAGATAGATTCTGTCAAAAGTGAAAATCTTACGTGGGGAACAGTAATATAACGCACAAATGGCATGTGCATGATAGGTAAGTGAAGATAATCATGATGATATATGCCGTAACTTGAGCCAACTCAACCTTCAATCATAGAATTAATCACGATGAAGATGGTAGATGCTACATGATAAATGCAAAAGTAGAATTGAATTATTCTAAGCTATCTTTTTACAAAAAAAAAACAGAACCTCGTGCTGCAATTTACGTTTACATGTCTGGTAATGAACTACAAAATGTTAATTACATATGCACACACTGAATAGCTATTCAACAAGTTTATTTTGCAGAAAAAAGGGCTATAAATACTCTAACCACCTATGTAGCAGATAGATGCTGTTGTTGATTACGTGTAATTATCTTGGGCGATAATCAAAACTAGATAAATTATAATACGAGAAATTCTAAAACAAATTGCATTTATAATCATGCTTATTTTCAAAAATTCAACGCAGCGTGTAGAAACGCAAAAAAAATCTTGGAGCGTCTTGCAAAGTTTCGAATAAAGCAAATAATTACAGACATACAAAATAAAGGTAAAAATGCGTTTTCGATTCGAATGAATTGTTTGAAAAGTGAAGGTTAAACGTAAAAAAGTAAACGAGGAGCATTTTTTATGTGTGTGTGTACGCATTTGTATCGAAAGTATTATTGTACTATAAGCATGTTCTCTGTTATAATAAGCATTATTGTAGCAGCGTCAAGTTCTATAAGCATCGATTGTTTATTGTTGGTCAGTTTCGTTGAAAATGAGTTTTGAAAGACGGATTGCATCAAAAAAGTAGTTTCTGATATTTATCGCAATTAGATTTACACATAGCACAGCAAACTCAACTTTACTGACGCTGCGCTATTGTATTTTTACAAGTCCTTAGTGTTTATAGAAGATGACTTTAATCAAATCATATAAACACATACACCTATCCTAATCATTTCATTTTACTAATGTTTCATTAATTTGCTGTAATCTCTGCATCGAAGAAGCTAAGAACAAGATGTTCAAGCAATAATGAATAAGTTGCTGAGTAGACTGTCTTCCCGCTATATGAGTACCTATTACCATTTTAAAATTTTCTTTTCAAAACTCATTTGATCACAAATGTGCAAATGCATTTAAGATACCTATGCCATTCTAAAGAAAGTCATACACCAGGCAAGGTTTGGCCTAGGCAATGTATTTTTAATTTTTCAAATAAAGTGCATATCATTCTGTACTCTGTGTACACTTTTGTAGAGATGTCGAAAAAAGGTAGCATAATAATATTATATTTATATCAAACAAAAAAGCACAACATGTTGCGCTATGATGATGATGATGATCCCTTGTAAACACATATAGACAATATATAATATTAAAAAAAACTTTTAAAAGTGCGCATCTCAAAAATTTAACAGCATAATGAAAGGAATTGCAATCCTTAACATTTTCTTTTAGGCAACATAAACAGCCGCTCAACATCGCTCACAATTTTTGAGTCAATTTAAAATAATATCGTTTTTTGTATGCACACATGCGTCTGTCTGTGCGCTTCATAATATTATGCTGCATACAAGTTGATGGCGATAATGATATGGTAAAGGCAAGGTTTAAAAACAATCGTTGGCCCTACCAAATGGCAGATTGTTGTACGCTTACAACAATAGCTGCAAAGAGAATGCTAGTGAATGCAGTGCACAACAATGATTGCTTACGGTTGCTCTCCATCATCATCACCAACAACTGCAGCAGATACACACATTTTCTTCACATGTCAGTTACACCACCAAGTCAAGTAGCAGTTGATAGTGTAGTTAAGAATATAAATGGTCATCTTCAATCTGCATTATTAATATATGCATGCATGCAAGTCTCTCTCTATCTTCATCACACAGAGTTCAAAAACAACACGCTAAAAATGAATGAAATGAAACTATAAGCAAAGGAAAGAAGAAACGACCCAAAAATTCTTAGTTTTCCTTTTCACCTCACTCGCTCGACTCACTGACCCCGATCACTGTCGACCACACGACAACGCATCTTTTTGCATTATGATTCTCTACCATTTTCTGCATAATGCAGTGTCGTAGAGTAAACCGTTTACGCGTTATACAGTAGCATTATTATTGCCATTATTATTTGCAGACATGCATGCCTTGCATTTCAGTTTCAATAGTGTAATATAACGTGATGTTTTTTCATTTATTCACCCACCGGTATTTTCGGTTACGTGTTTCTTGATATTATCTATAATCACCGTGGTCGTAGAGTCAAGTGTGTATACGTTATGTACGTAGAAAGGAAAAATGATTACTGGTGACATGTGGTTTTCAAAAAGTGAGTTTGCTTAACAAGTGGTTAAACCAAGGGTCCAAATTAAAGGTATGAGTTACCCATGCAAAAAAATGTGCCAAATGAAAGTGAAAGGTTTACTAGTTGTTTTGCGGAGTGGTTTTCGTGTTTGTGAGCTAATAGTACAATGTACATCGTCGCCACTGTAGTTTCTGTCGTAAGCTCATCAACGTAAAAACCAGAATACGCTACAAGGATGATTGGGATTGAAAGCGATATCTACAAATCAAAAGAAAACGTTGTCGTAAGCATGTTGACTTTAGACAAACTCTCCGTTTTGCATTTTAACAGGAAGACTTTGACAATGACCACACGTGAATTTTTTTATTTTTATGATCATTGGAAATAAAATGATTAAGTAATGAGTGTTGTTGCTCTTGTTTAAGTGAAAACTGTCAAGTCATGTGTTATTTGTGCTTAATTTATTTCAAAAGTTTAATCACTAGAACTAACTGAAAATTTTTCTTATTTCGTTTATGGAGTGGCTAACCTTCATGAAGGTAAATAGCATGTTGCAATTTTTGTTAAAACTTTGTTATCTATGCATAACACATTACTACAAAATTCACCGTTTAATAAAGCATACAGTTTTAGTATCACGATTCCTACTCTCATGGATAAACAACAGTGCATCCCTACAAAGAAGCTCATTTCATCCATTACCATGAATGAAATGAGCATAAACTCGGAAGTTACAAGGAATGAGATCAACTTTTTTTCGTATTTTTCAGTGATACGTGAATCTTTGAAATGTGCTTGTTTCGTACAAATATATATAAAGTATTTCTACTATTTATATAGATAAACGCTTAATAAAAACATTGTGAGTCGGTCCCAATGAAAAGTGGTGAAACACAATAATAATCGTTTATCACTATATTGTCCCATGAGAAAGTTCACTGGCTTGTAAATTGTAGAATTAGTACTTGGTACGAAAGGGCAAGGTCAAATGGGATTGATTCTCTGAAAAGTTTTTTTTCAAGGATTCACTCTCTTTGAAAACAAGCCTGTAGTCTTCATTGTCTCAAAAGTTTCTCCATAACACGTAGTAAATAGTATACCTGGCTTTTTGTAGAGATATTATATTATACTTACACGTGCAGTTGACATTGAATTGAGTATATTATCCAGTGTTATTGCCATAATATTTATTTTGATTGCATATGCATTGGCATGAGATTCGTGTATGCAGACATTTATGTATTTGTATTTGGTAATTTCTCTGAGCCAAATACAGATAAAAGATTATTGAATTGCAGTTGGCACGATAGATTAACTGCATAGGTATACGCAGTACTTACGCCTCGGCAGGCCATAGTCATAAAAAGAAATGAAAATACTTTCTGCAAAGTGTTTCTTCACTAAAAAAAACTACGTCATTGCTACAAATAGAAAATAAAATCTACTCAGAGATTTCTTCTAAAACAAGCCAAAAAAGTACGCACAAACTAAAAATTCATGTATTCCTCCCGAGCGAGCCGTTAAGTAATAATACGGATTCTTAATTTATAGCTCATAATATATTACATTTTAACTGTACTTTGTTTGGTACCGTTTCTAAAAACATCCTATGAATCTATATTGCTGCCAAGTCAGGTCATAGCTAGGAAATGCAAGCAGTAATATGATGGCAGTTCATAATGCCTAATATATCATGGTACGTACTGAAGTTTCATAATAATAATTTATAAGTTTATTTGTATGTGTTTATATGAATGTAGTTTTTAAGTGCTATTTATTTAGATCCGTATATCTGCATCATTGAAACTGCTGCTGTTTCAATAATAGTTTTCAAATGTAATTAAGCATAATTTTTTGTAGCAATCTGATGAGTATGAGTACTGTATAATTATTTACTAATCCGCCAAAATTGTTAATTCGTGGCATTTATCGAATCTTGCCATACACAAACATATAAAGGGAATAGACTTGATACTTCTTGTGTCTTGATTTGATTTTCAAGTGATTATTTCTATTATACCCGATTGTTATACATTTTGACTTTTCCTGTTTTACTTCCAGGCAGTTCATCATGGAGTAAACAGTATGAATCATGGCAGTGTTGGCCACCGCCGGGGTCCTCACAGCAGGACTATGGATGGTGCCCATCATAATGGGTATGATGGGCTATATGAGATATGATTCTATAGATCCAGAATCTCATCCGAGAAACGCCCGCTCCTTGGACGCTGAGTAATGACATTAAATTGGAAGAATAATAAAAATGAACGAGAACTGCAGTAGTTGTTATTAATGTAGTAGACCTTATAATCAATTTTTTGCCTTTTTCTGGTCTAGGTACGACTTCATCGTCGTTGGAGCGGGCTCTGCCGGCTCAGTGGTAGCAAACAGATTAAGTGAGATTCCACATTGGAAAGTACTATTACTAGAGGCTGGGGGAGATGAAAATGAAATTTCCGATGTTCCAGCTGTCGCAGCCTACCTTCAATTAAGTAAATGGAATGCCTTTCCCAGCATTAACTCTTCATGTTTTCTGCTCTTTTGACGTGACATGAATAAATAAACTTTTCAAACTTGCTTTTTCCCTTATTTCAGCCAATTTAGACTGGCAGTTCAAAACGGAGCCACAGCCTACAGCATGTCTAGGTTTAGTAGGTAAGCAATCAAGACAAAAAAACTAACAACCTTTTTTATGAACCGTTTGAATAATTTTTTGCGTAAAAAGGAATGAGTAGCAACTTTTATGAAAATGACTGACTGCATTTTTTTAGATGGAAGATGTAACTTGCCTAGGGGTAAAGTACTTGGAGGCTCTTCTGTTCTTTAATTATATGCTGTATGTTAGGGGAAATAGAAGAGATTATGATTCTTGGGAAGCACTGGGAAATCAGGGTTGGGGATATGATAATGTGTTAAGATATTTTAAGGTAATCATGTTAAATGTAAAGCTTTATTCAAAAGTGCGTCGTGTGCACTGTAATAATAGTAAAAACGAGTAGAACAGAAATAACACGTTTAATTGTTTTGATCCCTGCAGAAATCTGAAGATAATAGAAATCCTTATTTAGCTCAAACTGACTATCATTCCTCTGGTGGGTATTTAACCGTTCAAGAAGCCCCGTGGAGGACTCCATTGGCAGCTACTTTTATTGAAGCGGGTATGGAAATGGGTTACGACAATAGGGACGGGAACGGTGAATATCAGGCTGGGTTCATGATAGCTCAAGGTACAATTCGAAGAGGTTCACGATGCAGTGCAGCAAAAGTAAGAATGTTACAAAAGCAGCAGTTCTTTTAATGAATATGAAATTGTGTAGTTGATGATATCATCCTAATACTTTATAGTGATGCTTTAACAAAATATTATTTCACCGAATAAACTTTTCATGTTTTCATAGGCATTCTTGCGCCCTGTACGCAATCGACCAAACTTGCACATAGCCATGAATTCACATGCTATGAAAGTTCTAATCAACGACAGAAATGAAGCTTACGGAGTAAGATTTAAACGGGAAGGAAGAGTGTACAATGTCTTTGCAAGAAAAGAAGTTGTACTGTCAAGTGGAGCTATCAATAGTCCATCAGTTGCTAATGTTATCTGGTATTGGCCCTGCTCCCCACCTTGCGGAAATGGGCATTCCACTAGTCAAAGTATGATGATTAGACCGAAAAAGAATAAAAAATAAAAGCCTGCTTTTGTATTCCAGCCTTTTTCTTACAATAGTATACTTTTGATTCTTACACGTTCTGAATGCTAAAGTAGTAAATGTTGGGTAAACTTTCTTTAATTGGTAGGATGCGCCTGTGGGAATGAACCTCCAAGACCACATTGGATTTGGAGGTTTAGTGTTTCTAGTCGACCAACCAGTGTCTATGATTCAGTCTCGCTACGAAAACTTGGCATCAGTAATTCAGTATACCTTGTATGGCAAGGGGCCTCTAACAATACTTGGTGGTGTGGAGGGTGTCGCGTGGGTTAATACAAAATATGCCAATGCAACTGACGACTTTCCTGACATCGAATTTCATTTCATTGCTGGATCGTAAGTGTGCTGTCATTAGAATAATATGCCTTTTACTTTCAATGACAGCCCCTTTCACCACACATCACACTTTGGAAAACCTTTCTGCAAATTACCTACTGTAATCCTATCGTTGACAATGAAAACAAAGCAAAACTTGTTCAACGAATGAGAATTGATACTGACTGACTTTGGTATTTCTACACGACTTGTCTTATACTAGGTAATTATAAAGGTTTCTTTTGCTTCCTTTTAGGGCTTCATCGGACGAGGGGAGACAGATTAAAAAAGCTCATGGAATTTCTCAGAGAGTGTATGATGCCATGTTCAAGCCTATTGAATATCGTGACACATGGTCAGTAATTCCAATGATACTGCGACCGTACAGTAAAGGCTACTTGAAGCTACGATCCAGAAATCCATTCCACAAAGTTCTAATTTATCCTAATTATATGGTCGGTAAGTAGAGCCACCATAAATATGGACAGAGTTTTTTTTCATATAAAAGTCCTTTCTTGAAAAAATATTGACCACTTGCCACCCCCTATATTCAGATGACCGAGATGCTAAAATATTAGTGGAGGGTGTAAAATTAGCTGTAGCCATGAGTCAGACTAAAGCATTTCAAAGGTTGAATTCAAGACTCAACCCTCACATGATGCCAGGATGCACACACCTAGAACCTTGGAGTGATGAGTACTGGGAATGTGCCATTCGGTAAAAAACCGTTATATAATGGCACTAATGGCAGTGAACTTTTATTGAAAAGTCTATTTTAAAAGGCTTCCTTTTTACAGTCATTACACAGTTACTATATATCATCACTGTGGAACAGCCAAAATGGGACCTCCAACGGACCCAGAAGCCGTTGTCGATGCAAGACTGCGTGTTTACGGCGTATCTAAGCTTCGCGTCGTGGATGCTTCAATCATGCCAAATGTTGTTTCCGGGAACACCAACTCGCCCACAATAATGATAGGAGAAAAGGCTAGTGATATGGTCAAGTGAGGATTGGAATGAGTCAACAACACCTGTGCAACCTCCAAGATATCCTGATTAATTAACCTGGGAACACTTATAAATTCATTATACAGTGACTGATGTAAAAGTGTCATACTATTTTTAACGTTCAATGTAGGTAGCTACTAGCTAGCTCTAATAAGTTGTACAATTAACCATTTCTTGTAGGTATTTAGGCATCTTGATTCTTTCTATTTTGTGTTTAGAGTATAATTTCGTCGTTTCAATACTGTTTACTATATAGGTAGGTAGAGATAGGTAATGGGTATTACTTAGCCCCAATTATTTTTACATGTATGCTTACTTTTTACTGTCGCGTGCTGCCCAGTGTCCGTTTCGTGTCACATGTATTCATGTATATATTATTGTGTAAGCATGTCGTTTTTTACCAGGTTTTTTTCTTCTTCAGAAAACAACTTTATGTTGAATAATACTTCCAATTTCATGCTTTCATTTCTTAGATTTCTCTGTCTTATTTTTTACAGAGACATGTTACTTTCAGTAATATGCTTAACGAGCAGAGAAGTGCATTAATATTTACAAATTTTTAAATCCATAATGTGACATGGTTGGTTACTGAAGATATAAAAAGCTTAGCTTACGTAGCATAATGTTATTCATTTTTAACGCATAATCAATATAAAAAAATATGTTGCTCAAAATGTTTTGCGTGCAATGGTATGTTTTACCTCCTGCTGAAGGAAATAAAAAAACTGAATCAAATTTTGCTTTGTGCCATTTGACTAACATGTATAGGGATTCCATGATAATTTACCAAAAGTAGTTATCTACCATTCCTCTATTCAGGAAATAAAGCAATATTGGAGATTATTGGATATTATGCATTTGTGTACACAAATACTTTGTCACGTGCAGGTAATGTAAAAAGTATCAAGAAACTAGCCTATTACAACAATATTTCGAATGGACGCGAGCGACAGGAATCTGAATACTTTCTGCCTGAAAGCTTCAAGCTCAAACATGCAACAAAAAACACGCATCATGCATGTATTATTGAAAACTATAATATAAAACACGTTAGCTTGTCTATCTGCATGTTAAATAGAACTACCTACGCTGCAAAAATTGTTAGGCTGTGCTGACACTTTCATATTACAAACTACCCAATATAAAATACTGCAAGGCTGTTGTAAAAGTATTCTTAATTCAGGAATCTGAATACTTTCTGCCTGAAAGCTTCAAGCTCAAACATGCAACAAAAAACACGCATCATGCATGTACTATTGAAAACTATAATATAAAACACGTTAGCTTGTCTATCTGCATGTTAAATAGAACTACCTACGCAGAAAAAATTGTTAGGCTGTGCTGACACTTTCATATTACAAACTACCCAATATAAATACTGCAAGGCTGTTGTAAAAGTATTCTTAATGAGTTTCAAAATAATATGTATTGTATGATGCTTTTCTGTTGTTCTTCCACTGGTTAATGAAGGGTGACGTGTATTTACAGACAGAAAAAATATAGAATGAAAAAGTTATCATTAGAGTTAAAACCATGTTTGAATAGTATAATAATAACGAGCCTGAGCAATTGTAAGTAAATAGTTCATTGCATAATGGCTGGGTAATACACTTTTAAAGCACGGTTTTGCTTTGGTCATGCCGAAGCGAATAAAGAAGAGCATGCAAGAGTATTTTAAGCGACACATACATATACAAATGATCTGGATTGGAGGTTTAGTAACATTTGCTGGAAAAAAGCATTCACGACATGAGCATACTTTATATGTGTACATGCAGCTATGGAAGTATTACGCCTTAATTCATAACTGGTGACACGATCATGGTGAGTCAGCGCAGTGTATTTACAGTAATTAAAAAAACGATAATATTTTTACAACTTTAGAAACTGAAATAAAATGTTGAAAGGGTAAATATATTGTTAGTTTTACTTGACTTTTGCTGCAAAAAGATTCTCGCGATCACGATTTACTGTCAACACTACGAATACTACTTAATGCTATTTGTAGTATTTTTATGATGGGCAATGGACATGCATTACGGGAAATATATGTATAAACAAAATAGTTATTTAACTTATCCATGTCCCTTGTTTGGGATGGATGGTTACAGTTATGCATCTTATTTTGTGAAATACATAAAATATGTAACAAGGTTTTAGCCCAAACATCTATTTAAGTACCTAGAGGTAAATTTTTATAATGGTTCGCTGAAAGTGTATATGTGGATGTTTGCCTTATCTTAATTTTGGTCAATACCATTTTACTGAATGAAAACATAACTCACCGGAAACGATTAAGGCTTCGTTGGGGCCCACGGTATGAATTCATGTAGATGTTTGCCTTATCTTAATTTTGGTCAATACCATTTTACTGAATGAAAACATAACTCACCGGAAACGATTAAGGCTTCGTTGGGGCCCACGGTATGAATATTTCCCATTTTGTTGAACAATTGATCACAGGTTGCCAAATAGACAGCTTAAGACACTGAGGCTGTAGGATGACTATGCTAAGAAAATGTGATTGAAAACTTACATTTATAATATTACACTTCACTTTTTAGCGTTGGTTATCTTAGTCCGAATACATCCATACTTAATAGAACGTAACCACCGACAAACATCAGACTGGAGAAACGAGAACTACAAAAGTGGGTACACTTTCATTTATAGTATATTAATACAACGTAAGTATAATTATGTATGAAGGGTTATTAAGAGTCCGACGAGTTTTATGAACAAATAAATGTTAACAAATTCTGTTTGTAATAATACTGAGTACACTAATAACAATGCAGCACACTGGAAATGGAAAACAATGAAACAGTAACAATCGATTATTGAGATATTTGTTATTTCAATCAATAGGTTAACAATGTTAGAGTTATTGACGCAACAAGCGTTTCGGGAAAGGCAACTTCTCACGAGAAGTCAACACGATACTAAACTTCCGAGAGCCGATTCCAACAAGAATGAAATGTCTTGTTTTGACCGTGTTGTTAATAGGCAGGGAGATTCAGAGATAGGAGGAAACAGTTCGTTCGTTCGTACGCATGAATAACAGTTGCTTTATGCCAAAATTATCTTTCCAACAACTAGTTATAGTCCCACAGGTGCTCTTCTGTTTTCACAAGGTAGCCTGTGTATTTGTTTTATGACGATAGCAGGAACATTCCGAGAATGTTTGTTTTTAGGTAAGCTATCACATCAGCATGTGAAAATAAGTTTCAGCTTTTGGAGATGGAAATTGTTACAGGCCACCAATATTTATTATTTAGTTGTACACACTCTATCTAGGTGGGAAAGGGAAAGTCACAGTCACACATGCATAATATTGTGCTCCAAAGTACGCAATCTTATGCTTCACAAGGGTTTTGGGTTCAAATAACAAGTCAAATTTATTCAAAATGCAAATTCAATATATGTAGGTAATATTCTGCTTGTGCTTACTGGACTAGTTTACTTGGTATAACCGGCAGCCCAACTTTTGTACGAATGTTTCATTTCCCAAGTATAGAATTACCAATACTACTCATGCTGAAAATTATTTAAATTGTTGCATTTCTACATCATGCATAATCAAAGGCATGTAAACATATTATATAAAATATAGCGATAGCCAGTTTGTTTTACTGGGTGTATTGCTGAACTCGTCACTAAACTGTAAGCAGAAGTGAACTACATGGAACTAACTGGTGCGTAGTATGTTATTTCCATCTCCACAGACAAAACATGCCACACGATCTACTTTTTTTATATGTGCAGAAATGCTGTGTATCTCTTTCGTTTTATTTTTGCATAAAATTCCATTCGAATAACACGTATATATTCCTATACCGAAAGTTTTGTTCGCTCACACTTGCACATCACAATCACAACACAGTCATTGCAGCTGTATTCACTCTACTACTCATCTTTATTTTCATTTCCATGAAAGTCATTATCTATTCAGAGTTACATCGTAATGGATGAGACCAGAGTAGTCGTAATGTTCGAATGAAGATAAGTTTACCGAAAGGCATGTGTAATTTGTCTAGAAACTATGGGTTTGGTGATTGGTAAACGTATTTTAAATGTTTAGGTGAACACAAATCTTTTTTTGTAATGATGACTTTTTTGTGACTTTCTCGCGCTTTGTGTTTGCACATTCATGATTCTCACAATCACAGTCATTGCAGCTGTATTCACTCTACTACTCATCTTTATTTTCATTTCCATGAAAGTCATTATCTATTCAGAGTTACATCGTAATGGATGAGACCAGAGACGTCGTAATGTTCGAATGAAGATAAGTTTACCGAAAGGCATATGTGTAATGTGTCTAGAAACTGTGGGTTTGGTGATTGGTAAATGTATTTTAAATGTTTAGGTGAACAAAAATCTTTTTTTGTATTGATGACTTTTTTGTGACTTCCTCGCGCTTTGTGTTTGCACATTCATGATTCTCACAATGGTTCCAAGCAAAAAATATATACGTGCATATAATAAGCGATATGATGGAAACTTGTTACTGCGAATTGTCCATGTGAGAAATATTACTTTGAGTACATATTAATTTTGCTGCTATTTGTATATTATATAACAGTCGACAAGACTATATATGAATGCTTTCAAATTCACGTCACGTCCCACGTCATGGCTCATACTTTGTCATTGTGTTTTTATTGCTATTTTTTGCTCCTTTCACACTTTAGCCTGTTTCTGAAACAGATAAACATGAATCTCAAGTATTTAGAAGGTTTTTTAGTCTCTTAAGTCAGCGCCAACTCATTAGCAGATCTTTCATGAGCTGATTCGTAATGGATGTTTTGATTTTGCACTATTTAAAAAAAATCGCACATTAATGTAAGTAACCTCATGTATGATTTTCCTTTTAAATCCAATTACATCTCTGGCACTTTTTAGTGAACTGGAACAATTTAAAAGTGGCCACAACTAGCTACATCCAATCCAGCTAATGTGACAATCTCCATTCACGGGATTGAAGCGAGTAACCAAACATAAGCGTTCACACACAGTCAATATGTCGACACAGTAAAATAATGTCCTTATCTTGTATTGTTGTACATTTTTTGAATACACTTTTGGGAAACAGTTAAAGGCAATCTATTCTTGACATAAATACATAGTTTATACAATCAACTGACCACGTAAAACAAATTATTTTGTACGCAGAGAACAACAGACAGTCAAGATAATTTTTGTTCCAGTTTCCTTTGAGAGACCGACAATGATACCAATTTAGTCTAAAATGCAAGTTTACACTGGTGCGGGTAATATAACAATTTCTCCATGAACAAAATGCTGTGTTTGCTGCTTGTTGGCACCATCTCAACATTCTCAACCCCTTATGTCAATGGTGTGGACTGACTTGCTGCTACTTGGCATATTATTATTGTTATTGTTATACATGGTGGTTTGTATTATTGTGCATGTATATTAAGCATTACATTGATTGTTGTAAAGTACAGTAATAATAATATACTATTTTCATATTATTTTTTCCACTAAGCAGCTCCTTTCTCCAAATGACTGGAAGTTAGGGAGAAGGGAGGTCCAGTACAGAAGCATCAAGTCGATGGAGAAAACCATAAAAAATGAATACTTACCATAAACAGTTTACATTATACATTCTATATGAGTTATATGCACATCGCTCATCTTCCACTAATAATACGGGAAGCGAATTCATTTCTCGGAAATACATGTGTACTACTTGGAAAGGGAACGTAAAAAGAGAATACATAAAAACATAATACCTAATATAAGAATTGGGATTTAATACAAGTATACGAGCACTTGTAAGATATAAAGTTTAGCCATAAACATTTGGAAATAAAAAACTCTTCTGTGTATGTAAAGGAGTTACATTTCAACATCAACATTGCTCGTCATGAAACAAGACAGAAGCAGGAAGGCTGAAGAAGGAAAGTCGAAAATTCAGCTCCAACTGGATAAAGCTTATATATGTATGTTTAAGCTTCATTCCTATTCTTTCTCATTTCTCTGACTATCCTAACAACACAAGGGAAAATGACAGAGGGTAATGCCTTGTACGAACAATGCTATTGGGTATACATGTGCATTTTGTGGAACTAAAAGCAGGGTTTCTAAAAAAAAGTATTGAAGCACCGCACACACAGCTCTATAACCTCCGATCCGATTCTTCTTTCATTTCCTCTTCCTCCTCTTATGCGATGTATTTCAAACGAGAAATGCTGTTGATGATGACGATGACACAGCGAGTGAGTGAGCGGGTACCTACGCAAGTAGAATTATGTAACAGCTTAAACTCGATATGGGAGTGATATTTGATATTGTGTAGTAGATTGTGTAAACGCATATAAATCTAGTGTGCATCATGCATGAACAATGTGTGTATTTTCAATGCAAATGGAACGAGTATATCTCTTCATAAAATTGTCAAGTTATATTCCACTTAATGGGCCGCAAAACAGAAGCCTCCCAAAACCACCGGCATTGTGAAAGAAAGATATGAAAGTTATCATTTAGAAACGGAATGTACACACGGTCAATAGCACTTTATCATGGTAAACTGACAAATGTACAAGGGTAAACAACAATGGAGATATTAAGTGCATGTTATTCAAAAACAAATCCAAACAAAACGCCTATCTTCTTGCTATGTCATAAATGTATTGCAGCTTTTAGGACACAGAGAAAATTGAACAATTTTCACTTATGAAATTCAGTTCCTTTATTCATTTATCTTCATATGTGTGAACTTCATTTCACTTCACATTCGTAGTAGTATATACAACAACAGAGTATTCATGTTTAAAGTCTGATGATGTGTCATATATATGGGCAAATAATTACGCATCTGAGCAGGGCGTGATTATCCGTGTTATATATACCTACACACTTGAGTTTATCAGATTCCCTACTGCAGCACAATCAAAACTGTTATGTAGTTTCATTCTATGATTGATGCTAATTAAGTGATGCCAACTGTAAACTTTGTATCTACACTTTATAATGGCTTTTCGTGAAAGCGAATTATCACAATGCCCCTAGTAATAGACTCATCATTATTTCAGCTCAAGTATTTTAGGTTATCCATTGGGAATTGGTATGGCCCAACTATCATATTCTATCCTACTATTAAAGGTTCGAACTTTCTAACAGAAATGCTTTTAAAACTCAATGTATGAGAAAATCAAGGAGTAAAATTAAATACAAAACTCAAGTTAAGATTACATATATTGCATGCAACGTTCGACAATTATTCGTTCACACGAAAAGGGTGATCAAATAATTTAATGTCCAAAGTTGAGTATTTAATCGGTTTGGAATGGAAAAGTTTAGTTTAAAGTTTAACCTGACAAGCCTATTGACATTATTTATTTATCTAATAATGTAAAAATGTATGCGGGCAGTGAAAGTAGATAAACTAGTGGACAATATACCTATACATTTTAGTTCCCAATTGCACCTATGACAGACTGACATCTTATCATAACTTGTTTACATGAATGGATGCGTCATATGTCGTAAGTTAAGAATTTATAACATTATATTATATACTTCAACTGTAACGACTATACCGACATCCACTACTGTTTTGAATTTAATCGTCCAATCTGATTCAATTTTATCTATATCAATCATAACAGAGATTCATGACATGACAGTGATCAAAATGGAGAAGCAAGTTAACTTTGTGTGCTAAACCTTTAATTGCAGGTATTGAAACTGGTATTTAAATTGGCAATTTACAATATTACGAATCCTCTTTGTAAAGCCAACATTTTTTGGCGTACGACTGCATTGTAAGGAAAACACCTCATTATTACCACTATGAATCAGAAGGAGAAACATTTTTTCACTTTTGTGAATACACCGGTCTTGACCGGACCTCCAGCAATTACTATAATGTGTACTTCCATAAAAATGAAGCGTGGTGCATGGAGAAGGATAGTAGTCCCAACCATTTTATCGATTCCATAGCATAACTTGCCCATAAACATTCTCCCCGTACGTATAATATCATTATGCTTATCAATCCTGTGATAAGTTATACGTGCAATTTAAAATGGAATTTAAAAGATTGAAAATAACTTCTTGACATATACCATACCGCACTGGGTTCAGTTTACTTGGGAAAAAGAGAGGGAGTTTTATAATGCACAATGTACCTTTACTATTGTAAATCGCAAGGTATTGTAAAAAGGTGAGAATGCATGTTCAGTATATCAGTGCATAGCTTTAAAGTATAAAAACAGTTTAGCGTTTGAGTTATTTGAGAGTTTAGAGTTTTCTAAGACCAGGTATTGTAATACTGTACAACAAGAAATGAATGATTTAGTAAGCCTGACTAAAGGCTGAGCAGGGAATTTTATGGGCTTAATTTCAAGCTAAAGATAGTAGTAAAAGGTATCTCACTCTCTTAGCTTCAAAGATACCTTTCTTTGCACAATTTTCGATTCACTATACCCATACCATACTCATTCGACATACCATATTGTTATGCCTGTGCAATGTATGTTAGATTATGCTTTGTTTCGTATATTGAATAAACATATTTTTCGTCCATATATTTTATGAATGAATGAATTAATGTGTGATCTCAGTTGCGTATATTTTGCTGTGCTTGTAGGTAGTAATTCGTAAGGCTCTCATATACTTAATGAAATACTACCTACTCATCACTTGAGCTTAACTTTCAATATCATGTCTTTACAAATTTTGTAGAGCCACTTTTACTACATAAGTACTAACACATTTTTAAAAGCAATATTCAATCTTTCAAATACAATTTTACCCAATGTTAAAAACTTTCTTCCCAGTTTTGGCTAATTTTATTTAATAGCGAATTCTGGATTTTAATTCCAAAGTTGAGCTCTTTTCTAAACTCTAAAATGGGCAATAATAACTTTGAAAAAAACAACTTGAAATAAATCCGTTGAAAATATGTTGTATTGGTACAATTTTGGTGTCTTATATTGCTGGGATCTTGACACCCGTGGGATTTATAAGCTTCCAAATGAGCCGTTACTTGCTACTTATTTTGTCATATAATAAATTTTCGCCAGCTCTGCACCCCGAGGGGATAAATTGACTTGGCTGAAAATCAATTGTCTTTCAGGCCTGACGGTGATCTGCTGCCAAAAAAATTGAGCCAAAGCGTTCAGGAGTTATCGTGATTACGGACATGTCGCAGGAGCTCCTAATTGTCACTTTGCTCAACATTCTACGCGATCAAAAGCCAATTGAGATTCATTTCCAAAACCCGCTGCCGATAAAGTTTCCAAACGTTTATTCTGGCTACTAGTACCATTGAGCTCACCGGGTCTGCGTGCTAGTCGTTTCTTGTCTCACAGCGCAGCGTA
>JAANSP010000419.1:10290-22066 GCA_036850745.1 Homidia socia | reverse complement strand
AAAAGATTTCAAATATCAGTAGGAACAAGAAGAGAACTTTGGCATTTAAAATGAAGTTGGATAAAATAGTATTTTCACACTACACCACTCAAATGATTGGGCAAGTGAACCATGGGGGTCAGTTGAGATTTTTTCATGCAAAACAGATAAGCTTTCGGGAGGGACTACGTTGTGTGACCTAACTTGTGTCTCTTTGTAGCATAAAGGTTTCTATTTTTTGATGTTCGGCACGAGGTAATGGAGTCAGTTACTTAATTTGCTTACTTTCACACTATATTGAGCATGATATATTTGAAAAGTATTTCACGGAATTTCCATCGTCCTGTACATGCCTCAGTCCAGATAAAGGGCTGATTTTTGTACAGCGGCGTCAAGATATGTGTGAACAAGGCAATCATTATAATAAGTCAGCACAATCTTATCATGCCTTAATTCTTATCATTTCATATGGACACTACTCGTAAAAGTAAAAGTAGTGTTACGTTTCATGATTAAAGTTTAGTAAAGTTTACTTATATACATGAAGAATGTAACAGAAGCAGTTTTAGACTATTGCTAGCAGCCAGCTAGCAATAGTCTAGAAAGTCGTTACTAAATAAATTTGTTACTAGCTGGCTGCTCATTTTTTGCCACCATTTTCCATTTGCATTATTATCCCTTTTCTCTTTCAAGTTCTTACACGATTCCCGCTTTGCATCATTTTCTTTTCGTCATCATAAACAGTAATATTGCACATCTCCAAAAGAGAAGAGTGGCGATGAGAGAGAGAAAAAAATCATTGACTCCACTGGAAAGAAGAGCTCAACATATTCATAGCAATATTTATGCAGAAAGAATTCAAGTAGGCAGAAGAGATGAGGCTGTCTAAATCGATAGCAGAGATGGTGATGATGTTGGTGATGATAAAACTCAACGTGCGAGTGAATGAATGAAAGAAATAAGATTGCAAAGAAAAACTTGTCTACTTCTGGATACTAATGAAAAAATGTACAAATATTTCTTATTTTGCTGCTTGAAATAGGATACTATAAAAAATCATCCTGTTCGTTTCACTCTGCTTTGCAATATTGCTCGGCGTGTGTACATGACACTATGCGAAATTTTGCTCAATTTTTTTTACAAAAAAAAAGGGAATGAATTTCACTGGAGAATATTTTTTATCGTCCTTTTGTAAATGTTTTCTCACACAACAGTAAAGTTTCGTGACATTGTTAGTGAAGAAAAATATGCTCTCGTGCAAACAGAGAGAGCGGAAGCCATTATTCGTTTATTGAAAAGAAACTCACTTTGTGAGAAAAAAAATCAACCCGGATATGGTATACTTAACTTGGGCCTCTCTCTCTCTCGCTTGTTCCGCTTCATTTGCTCCATTGATTGTAGTAACAAGAAACTATCATAACTTGATCATTACCATTTTGAACATTGTTATCATTTAAGGGAAAAAAGATGACGAGAGCAGGTTAGGGCACATATTAGGCGACAAATTGCCAAATATTGAGAAATACTCGAGTAGGCATGGCGTGACACAGCGTTGATATTATTTCCTGCTGCTGATCACTCAATTTCGGTGTCGAGTTTATTAAATTTTTGTAATAATGTTGAGTCATAATAGCTATCTATATTGGATTCATTATTGCCTAAGTCCTTAACTGGATGGAAAAAATGAAGCGTGTACCTTAGAGCCTCCATATTTGTTTGCATAAGGATATGATTTTTTGGATCTAACATTTTTTGTTTTAATCGGAAGTCGTTTTATATACGCTCGGATTTGTGCATAAAAATAAATTGACATACGTTTCTAGTCAATTTCATAACAAAAATGAGCCATCAAAAATGCCAAGGTTCAGGTGCAATAAATAAATTATCTATATAAAAATCGCTCGTATTCGATTATTTGGAATTCTTCTTGTCTCGTCTTGTCTGTGTCTGTATGTGACAAGAGCATTGAAAAAATGATTCATTTGTGCAGGTATACAGACAGATGGAATTTAGCCATGTAGCTGTTTTATGGGGGATTTAGTTGATAGAAGAAATACAGGTAAGAAAGTTTATGAGTAAATATTGTATAAATAAGAAAAACTCACCGGTACGTTAAGCGGCCTTGTAACCGAAAAGTAACGATCGAATGAGATCATAAGCAAGTTGAGCACAGACGCATTTGACGTAAGATAGTCGACAGCTAGCCAAGCATCGCAGACTCGTTCACCTGTAAGCAAAGGTTTAACATGTTCATGACCCACTTTTGGAATAATGTTTAGGAACAACAGTTGAGGTAAAATAAATGGAAAATGCATTGAAAATATATAGTAATTATTAATGTACAGGAAAAAGGAAAAAACTTACCAAAGGGCCAGTAACCTGCAAGTAGATACACGGTGGTCAGAGGCATCCCAACAGTGCCAATAAGAAAATCGGCAACCGCCAGCGAAAACAAAAAGTAATTGCTGATTGTCTGCAATTGCTTATCAATTTTGAAGGAAATCATCACAAGTATATTTCCCACAACTGTGAGAAGCCCTAAGCATGTGGCTCCCCAAGCAATTAAAATTTGTTGAAACAAAGTATATTTTGAGGAAGGTCGTGCACTACTGCTGGAGTTGTTACTGCTAGCACTACTATCACCACCATCATTTTTACTTGGCGTGGCTGGGGTGGACGCGTTGAGAAAAAGTGCAGTAGATGCTTCATTCTCAGAGTTCAGCAAAACCCCAAAGGTATAAGTATGTCCATTGTTATAATTATACGGTGAGCCACTGCTACTGCTACTAAAATGGTAATTCGGATGGGTAATGTAACTATTGTAATGATGTGTCACAGAGGTCCAATAAGCGAAAGGATTTGTGCTACTACTACTGCCACCACCACCACTACCCCCACCGCCCCCATTATTATTATTATTATTACTATAATGGGACGATGAATCTGATATATCAGGATGAACATGCTCACGGTCACGATATTGATGATGATGGTGATATGGATTTCGACCATTGTTATTATTATTATTACTGCTGCTGCTGCGACCGTCATTACTACCTCCTCCTCCGTCGTTTCCCCTGCCGCTGTACCCGTTATGATGACTATTGGCAGCATTATTGCTGCTGCTTTCACTGTTGTCACTGCCACCAGTAGCACCACCGATGCGAGTGGCAGCTGCTGTCGAAGCAGTATTGGTTACGCCAGCGCTTGCCATCATGATGCACATTGTTGTCAGTACCATGATAATGTTCAAGTTGCTCCCAAACTCTTTGAGGAAATACCACCATCCAGCACATCTACTACTACTACTACCACCACCACATCTTGTCTTTCGCTGGGTTTGCTTGTTGTGTCTACTACTGCCACTGATGCTACTGCTGCTGCTTCTCCCGTTTTTGTTGTTACTGCTGCTGTTGTTGTAATGATAACTGCCAAATATTCCTTTGGCATATGGTCGCTCCATGCTCCCGCACTACACGAACCATTAAATCCGTGTCGACCACTTGCGAAGTATAAATGTATTTTTATGTCGCTGGCTGTTGTAGTAGTTTACTAGGGAAATTTAGTAAAAAAAGCTTTAGAAAATACAAACGAACAAACAAGACATTCGAAGAAAAAATATGTTTTTATCTCTTTTATGTCTTTTATCGATGTTGTAGTGTATGCACTGCCCTATGTAATAATAATAACATGTAACCAGAAATCCGAATTAAACTGGGAAAAACGTATATACCTTTTTTACACAGAATCCTTTCTCTTTCTCTCTACTCAAATGGATTACATCATTGAAAAATTTATACAGTTTTTGTATAGAAGAACGTTATCATAATATTCCAATGTGTATAATGCTCCCATCTTTTTTATTCTTCTTTGAAAAGATAGACGTATTATTCCATTTTTCTCCTAACTTGTGTGTGTTTGTGTAGCAATAATCATCATAATGGTGGTATATTTATCATAATATCATCATATGAGCTAGAATAATATGGGCATTTCTATGTGTATAATGTTGAAAAAGCGAATTTTTGCCAAGAAAAATCACAAACTTGGCTTGTCACAAAGTTTTCTTTTTGTATATATTTTTCCTTTCCTTCTCTTTCTCTTTCTGTCTTGTCTTCAGTCCATGCAAGACAACATTTTTTCTTCCTTCACCCTTTTCTCCATTACTTTTCCAGAAAAGAATAATCGAACGATATGTTCTCGAGAAAAAAAGGATAGTAGCAGTGGTAGCTTTGCTACTGCTGCTTCTATCGTTGGTGGAAATGGCAAGTCAGACAGTTGGCCTTCAACTGAATCGTTATGTATGTACAACTTCTTCTTTTATCAATGTTATTACAAACGCGCTGCTTCTCATCTGTGATTGTTTTCTTCTCGACGATGAATACCGACAACTGGATATTTTATTGGGAAAGAGTATTTATTCATTTTTGTCTAATAGTTAAGTATATCATAAAAAAATAGTTTGCTGTATGTATGTATAATGGATACGTATGCATCTGATACGTTATGTGCTCAAAAAACTTCCTCTACTTCATGTTTGTTCTTCCCATCGGTTTCACTAATTGATTTTACTCGAGAAAAACGGCAACGACGACGATTCTCTCGACAAGTTTGTTTGCACACATTTGCGTTCCCCCACAAAGTTTTTTTTCTTATTCAATCTTCCCAGATCCCTTTTCTCTGTTCATCGACAACAATGCATTTGCTTACAAAAAACTACTACAAATACATAGCTCTTTTCTTGTTTTTTTTCTCCTTACTACGCCTGAGGACATTTTTCCTCTTATTTATTTATTGTATATAAAGCTCATCAAATTCCTTTATGAAAGAATTTGTACCACTCAGTAAAAGGAACGGTGTTTTATGCGCTGTTGTTGTATTTTTAAACTGTTGCTTCATCTTATATTGTATTTTTTAAGATCTGAAGGAAACAATCAGCCTGAATCAGCTCTACTTGTATACCTTTTTGCATATAATAACATACTCTCATCACTTGATTCAAAAGTTGACTGTTCTACAATGTATATTTTCATGGTTAAAATGCAAGTAGGTAAAAGATGAGAGAGAAAAAACGGTTATGAATAACTGTCATACACTTTTTCTCCGCGTGTCTTGCTCTTCACAAAAAAGTAGAAGAAAAGTGAAGTACGAGAGAGAGGAAAGAGAACAAGACGATAAAGAAGAAACTGGGCAGAAAAAAAGTTTTTTTATTTCATCAAAGAGAAAAGGGAAATGTGATAGAAGAAGAAATGAGAGTTTTTGACACAAGTTGTCATTGCCAGAAGGTATGTAAGGAATGAACAAGACAAGTAGAGGAGATATATATGCTACACACCGCACCTTTTTCCTTCTCTCTCTCTCTTTCACAGTCAAGTATTTAATATATCCATTACTGTATATCCATATTCAAACAAGTATGCATAGTATTCTGCCTGTTTTGCTACTTCTACGTAACCGTACAACAGTATAGCACATCCGACAACTTAAATTGTCTGAAGCTTACAAAACGTACAAAAAACTTGCGTTGTTGAAGGAGAGAAGAAGAAGTAGAAAAAAGTATTTTTATTATTTTATTTTTTACGGAGAAAGTACTGTCTGTTTTTGCTAGATAGCCCATTATGATCATGATGATTATTATAACTTTCTCCATGCATTTTTATATTATTTCATCCTTTGTTCGTGTCGGAAGAAAAAAGTACTTTAAGCATTTGGTATAGCTTTTGCTTGGTTGTTGTGTACATGCTTTTGTGTTGTACAACAACAACAGCTTTGATCAACATTGCAGCAAAAGTTGCAAACACTGCCTCTTTCCATCTGATGGACTTTTGAGGAAAATGATGATGGCTGCTGCGTGCAGTGTCGAGTTGATTTGCTTCAAGATGAAATATATATTTTTTAAGTTGAAGAAAAAATGTTATAATCAGACAAGGAATAAAAGTTATACGGATAAGTATGCATATAGACACGCTGTTTTCTTTATGTTGGAGTAACTTGTTCTTTAACGGAATCTTTTTATTGCATGATATTACAAACTACTCAAGTTTTTCCCTGTCGACATTTTATTTTGGTTTGTTCCACAGCAGAGCAGAGCTAGTAGTCTTTTAGCAAAACACAAAAGTCTCGTTTTTCTGATTCGTTAAAAACATTATAAAAACTCAATGTATCTTTAAAGGTAGATATTATATCGTTATCAACATTATCATACACGGCAAAACTCATTCTCATTTCGTTGAAACTAGTAGGAATTTTTTCCCTCTTATCAAACTTGTGCATTTTTTGTAATAAATGGCAAAGATGGTACGACGGAGAATACTATACACTACTGAAATAATGCTACTGTCTTCGTTACTCAATGTGTTTCTCTGGGTTTTTTCTTTACCTGTTTTTATTGTTCACAATGACCATGATAGAAGAGCAGCCGGTTGGAAGTTGGAAACTAAAATGCTGTTGGTGTTGATGATGACGACGTAACTACTGCTTTGCATTGTAGAACAAGATGCAGCAGCAGCGGCAAATCCAAGGGCATCTTCATTTTTATTGGCGCTTACAACAAAACGGTTCTTTTGGTGTGCAGAGTAAATATTTTTAAGTTAGTGTTGTATCTGCATTGTTTTGCAGAATGACGACCAAAGGAAAAAATGTATATTCGACAAGACAATAAAAATCAAATATTATATAAAACAATGATAATAATATCAAGAAAATAAGAACAGGATAATAATAATAATAATAAATTAAAGGTTCTAAACATAAATGAAGGTAATAATAGCAATGTTTAATAATGAGCACACACCAACTAAATCCACTCTCTTTCTCAAAAACTCAATATCAGAGATTTGTGCGTCACATGGTTGATGTCTTCAGGTGATTGTAGGTNAATAATGAGCACACACCAACTAAATCCACTCTCTTTCTCAAAAACTCAATATCAGAGATTTGTGCGTCACATGGTTGATGTCTTCAGGTGATTGTAGGTGGCTTACCAGAAGAATAAGAAGCACCAACGTTTACAATAATAACAAGCTGCAGTAGACAACTGGCGTTGAAATACTTTACATAAAATGAAATGGTTTATTCAAACGCAGCAGTAATCATGAATATAAATAGTAGAGTTTATTTGTGTGTTTGTCTTAATGTTGGTGCTGTTTCAGTTATTATTTTACCTACACCCACACAAAGAAAACAAGACTTTTACCAACATTCCAGAGAAGTGAAGAGGTTAAACAGGCAAGCCAAGCATGAATTCATCGTGTGACTATTTAATCAAAAGGGGAGAAAAACCTGCTAGCACATGTCATGTTTTCTTTTTTTACTTAACGACATTTTGTTCAGCGTGTTATTTTTTGATAATAATAATAATAAATTGGAGAGTTCTTTCAGTACTCCGCTGTCTTTCTCGGTAGCGCCTACAGATATATAATCAGTTTGAGTGGTTGTGTCTTCAAGAGCTTGAGAACTTTTTTTGTTATGATTTACATTAGAGTAAATTAAGACATTTGATCCATCCTCATCATCATCATCACCTTGCCCTTTTATACCCTTTTTTCCCAGCTCGTTATTTTCTCTTGCAATTTTCACGAAATAAAAGAAACAAGCGTTCTCTTTTCTCTGTTTTTACCTTGGCGTGAGTTGTAGGCGTACTGCTTGGATAAGATTAGACGAGCAAATTGCGTATTTATTCTACACTGTTTCGGTAAATAATTAAACGGTATCATTTCACTTGGTTTTGTTGTTGTTTGAGGCTTTTTCGTTGTGTAACCTGCTCACGTTTTCTTGTCATTTGATATACTCGACTACTGCTACATTTAATCATCTTTGTCAGTTCTCCTTCCGTGATAATAATAACGCAAGACACAAGAACAACAATACTCTCATATCGTCGCACGTCGCACCATTACACATTCATACAAGTACACAACCTATCATCATACAAGATCAGTTGAACTAAATAAAAAGAGAGCATTTCCTTTCCTGTATTGGGAGAAAGGAAGACTCGACAGACTTTTAGTTGTGTGCCGTGCTGTTGTAGCGTGTGAGTATTCTCCGTATGTACTGCTGCTAGAGTACCGCCGTACCACCACTACATGGTACACAACAGCATCAGCAGCAGAAGAAAAAAAGAAGAGGTTCTTCTCTTATGACTAGCCAGTTTTTTTTTACGTATGAATTGCCTTTCACCACCACCGCTGCCGCCGTCGCGTTCATTGTACTCCCTTTTCCGCTTTTTCCTTGTCGTTTTTATCCATCCTCATTTAATTAAATCCATGCGCGTAGTAACAACAAGTCCGCTGGCTTAATTTCTCATGTTTTCCATGCAATTACTTTTTTCTTTTCACTCACTTTTTTTAAAAGAAAAAGAGTCTTTCAACACCAAAACGCGCCGCAACTGTCCCAAAAAAATGTATAGTGGATGGATGATGTAGACAAATTTGTGAATCCAGCAGCGGCAATAAGGAACAATAACATGTTAATCAAGAAAAGAAAACATGTTGAAAAATGTAGTAGGCTGCTGATTCATACGCAAATAAAAAAGAAAAGTACGCGCTCGAGAGAAACGACGGCCATGCTGTGCTCTGCTTTCATGGCCTGATTTATTGGAAGAAGAAAAAAGAAAATGTATCCCTAGGTTCATTTGATAAAAATAACTGGACCACCGGCACTGGTCAACAGCAAGTTCTACTACTACTGTTCTCTGGTGAGACGGGGAATCAAAAGTAAGTACAAACACCTTGTGTTATTAGCAAACGGTGAAACACGAGCAATCTCATGGAAAACAGAATTGGGTTAAAAGTTCCCGCTGCGCAACTAAATCACTTAAAATTAAATCGCTCATTGTGGTTAGCTGAACACGGGATTTTAAATTGGTAGCTTGTATGTTTTGCGTTGGCGTTTTTAACAGAGGCGTGTGCTTGTTTTGCTTCGTGCGTACATCAATTCCGTTATTATCAACTGGATACACAGTCATCTGCAAATTACACATCAAAGTAGTCAACTGCTAACAAGGGGTCAACATTATATATTATTTACTCTAATTACCCATTTCAAACAAACTCATCATAATAAAAAATTGGATGGTTCTGTTATGGAAGCTTCCCTGGTGTTTTTTTGTATAAAAGTACACTCAAAAGAGTATGAGACGCTCACACATGCACACTAAAAACCAAAAGACGGGAATGTTTATAACCTTTTTGCAGCTGTTCAAGTTCAATTTAGCTCACAACAGCTAGAGAAAAAAGGATCTGCGTTTATTTTACTTCACAGTACACTAAACGTAACTCCCAAGCTCCCTTGTTGGTCTTTACATATTTTTTCTCTCTCTTGTAAATAGACACATTGAGAATGGGAAGAATTGGTGGTGGAAATTGAGAGAGTTTTTTTTATCTCAGTGGTCATTGGATTGTAGTTGTATCTTTGCACATTTTCTGCTTTTACTTTTTTCTCAGATTCTGCCAATTTTTTTTAGGTATGTAGGCATTTCTGAAATAATCAGCTAAATGGTATATAGTGTTTTGGGTAGAAATTTTGCTTGTTCAAACAAAACCACTCAATGTCACACAGTATCTTCAACACTGATCTAACTTTTTATGTCAGAAATAGTCTGCAGAGAACACTTTTTTGTTTATCAGCCAAGTTGCTTGCAATATGGTAACTTGCCCAACAGAGAAAATCATAAAAATTTTCGTAATTTGTATCTGTTCTGGTTTCACCGATTTGTGACAAAACGGTGTTTCACATTTTCACACACACACAAACACATACACACAGTATTGATATCAACTCCAGGTTGTTCCTGTGTCACGGCCTGTTTGGCTATGTGTGCTTGTCGTGTGTGTGCATCCTGATTATAAACATTTTTCCGATGGAGAGAAAGACAGCAGCAGCAGAGAGGGAAAAGGAAGAAAAATAGATGTTGGAAGAGAAGCAGAGTACAGAATACTAACTTATTTGCTTTTTTACTACTGCCACTACTATTTCTACTAGAAGCACACGGGTGGTTGGTTGGTAGTAGTAGGTGCAGCAGTATCAATGTGTGTGTATGTGTGAAACTGTAGTAGTAGTAGTAGAAGTAGTATTCATCCTTACTCCTTCAAGCTATGTACAACACAAGTAAAAAGACATTAGTAGAGTTTTTTGGTATATTTTGTATTGTTGTTGGTGTAAGTGTAAGTGGTTGGTCGTCGTGTCTGCTATAGCCTTGTGTGTGGTAGAGGAGAGAGGACCCATCTTCTTGGAGGAGTATAATGAACGTTGTATGCACTTGTTCATGATGTGTATACCCTTAAAAATGAGGAGAGGAGAGAAAGAGAGAAAGAAAGAAGAGCAGGCATGCATTCACGCTGCCACCACTCACCATCTTTTTCCACTACATAACAACAACAGCTTTCTCTCCACTACATTCGCACTAGCTCTCCTCTTTTTCATCTCACTCTCTTTCTCTCCCTTCTCATGAGCATGAGACTTTGCTCTTGGCATACTTTACTATTACCACTATCTACATGGCTTGGCATGATGGGGAGCAACAACACGAAGAAAGCAGCAGCAAAAGTATGGATTTCGTTACGTACGTACCTTCAGGAAACGGTGAAAATAGTAAAATACGAGGGACCGATATGGAGGGATGCTGATTCTGCTGCTGCTCTTATTATATGGACTATGACTCAGTTGGCATGTTTATGTGTGTTACTTTGCTAGTATAACCGTAGAAAATGTTCATTCCCTTTTCTTCTCCTTTGCCACATTTTCCTGTTTCTTATTCTTCTCTGTTGCCTTTACCTTTTACCTCCTTTTGCCACTCGCATACAGACATACAGTGAACGTCCAACAATGGCAAAAGAAAACTTTGAGAACAAGACCATGTTTGATACTTGCGTATCATCATCATCATCATAAAAATCGGGTCTCGAACCTTTTTACTTGTTCTTTCGTCTTTTTTTCCTTGACAAAACCATAGCATATTATTACTCGCTCGTACTATACATTATGTATAGAAAATGCATGAAATTTTGTATGTGTATATTCGTATATAAACTTTTTTGTATATAAAAGTGTTTCCTAAAACCATACCTTTTTAGTTGCATTATGTACCATTACATCTCTCCTTTCTCCCTCTCACTCGTTCACTTTCTCTCTCTCTCTTTCACTCACTCACATCCTTCCTTTCCTTTCTCCAGCTTTGCATTTCTTCCTCCTTGCTGCTTTGCTTGGAAGGGATCGGTGGAGCTCGGAGGATGAAATATAAATATAACATGAAAAGTAAAAGTCTAACCACTTCTATCATGCTAGAAATTTTTTGCCTCTCAAAAAATATTCGTTCCTTCACTGAACTCTCTTTCTCTCCCTCCCTTCCCTCTACCAACAACCATATACTTTCATTCATTTTATATACATATTTTATATTCACACACAGAGAACATGTATATTATATAAAGCTTTATAGTTTGAAAGAGTGAAATGAGAAAAAGGAATTGGAAAAGTTGTATTTACTACGAAAAAACGACTCCACTTACTACTTGCTTGGTCGTGTGATTCTGCTTCCCTTTCATGTCTTTTACCATGTGTGAGAGAGAAAGATCCTTTTTTCGCATGTACTACTTCCACTGTGTAATGTAATGATGCTTTTGGGGTTGGTTTCGTTTTCCCTTCCCATTTTCTTTCTTTCTCTCTCTCTTTCTCGCTCCTTCTTCGTCTTCTTCACTTTCAGAGCTTTTTTGAAAGTAGGTAAGTAAGTAAAGCCAAGTTGAAAGGAAACTGAAGCTGCTGCTGCTGGGTGAGTCAGGAAGAGAGAGAGAGAGAGAGA
>JAANSP010000419.1:0-10218 GCA_036850745.1 Homidia socia | reverse complement strand
GCTGCTGCTGCTGGGTGAGTCAGGAAGAGAGAGAGAAAGAAGCAAGCAAAAAACGGGAGTGAAAGAGACCGAAAGTATTTATATAAGAAAAACCATTATTATTATAAGGGATCATGTATAGTGGTGGTAGTGTCGGTTGAAACACATTATAGAGCATGTGTTAAGCACTGAGAGCGGTGGTAATGGTTCTCAGTGCAAAGAACTACCTTGGGGTACTCAGAAACTACGCGTGCCTAATGTACATGCTTTTACATAACTAAAAATGCATGTCGTGTGTGCAAGACAAGTTTCCAGGAGCAGAGGAGTAAAGAAAAAAAAATTGGGAACAATATTTTAAAAAGAATTGTAGTACTGTAAATACATACACAACATGTTTTTCTCTTGTTGATAGACTGAATCTAGTGTTTGTTTGTTATATATTTAGAAATAAGGTATATAAAGAGTAGGTAAATTACAATAATAATATTATAAACATTTGCATGCTTGATAAAATTCAGTGGTCTGAGAATACAAAAAAAACATTTAGGCTATATATTATATGCCTATCCAACAAGCCTTTGCCATTTTTGCTCCTCCTGTAAAGTTTTATATTTTATGCATTAAAGTCAGCAGAAAAACCGGGCGAGCAGATAAATGGATGAGAAAAAGAGAAGAGCTTCTTGAATGCATGATTGTAGGAATGTTATTTAATATCTTTATTCCTTTCTCTAGCAGCAGCACGTCGACTTGAAAAGACAAAAGGCTGTGGAGCAGAGGAGCTAGGCAGAAAAGGAGAATGAATTGTAGTAAGAGCAGCAGCAGCAGCTTAAAAAATTTCCTGGTAAACCGGGAATCCAACGCTTCCTTTGTTATAAATGCATATTATTCTTTATGTACGTCAGATTACAGATACGAGTAACGTAACTACACACACGCACTAGTTACTCTTCTTGGTTGGGTTTTTGTGCCAAATTACAAAGTGAGAGATTTTACTTGGAAATGGACATGTCTTTCCCTTCATTTCTTGCTACCATTTTGCATAGTCATCCTCATCATCATCGTCACCTTTTGCTGATATCTCTTCATAACTCTTACTTTCTCCCAATTTATTTTTTCGTCGCACAATATGATGCAAAAGGTGTGTTTCCCTATTCTATCATTGAAAACCGTGTTTGGATAAAATTGTCATCCAGCCAGCAGCATTTAACCACTTACACTATGTGTCTGCTTGACTGTGGTTGTTTTTGCAAAAGGCTATGAGCTGCTGTCATACTAGTTGTGCGACGTGGCAACATGCATGAAACTCACAACAGGGTGTCCTGTCTCCTCGTTTTTGCTGATGTGGAGTTTCTGCCATGTCGACAGAAAAATGTTAAAGGCAGCAACAACGGCAATGAGCAAGCAGCTCGTTGTTACAATAATTTTGTAAATTTCTCCACTTCATATTTATGTGTCTGCTTGACTGTGGTTGTTTTTGCAAAAGGCTATGAGCTGCTGTTATACTAGTTGTGCGACGTGGCAACATGCATGAAACTCACAACAGGGTGTCCTGTCTCATCGTTTTTGCTGATGTGGAGTTTCTGCCATGTCTACAGAAAAATGTTAAAGGCAGCAACAACGGCAATGAGCAAGCAGCTCGTTTTTACAATAATTTTGTAAATTTCTCCACTTCATATATGTATGTATGTATACATGGCAAGAAGATTTCACCGATTCCTTTTTGCGTTTTATGCTGCTCTGTCTACATGTCTGCTTCTATGCCTATCATGCCTATACAATAATACCTCTTGTTGAGCTAGCCAGTCACCCTTGGCAAAAGTGAATTCAAAGCAAAAAAATACACGTTTTCCACACACAAAATATTTACGCTATCCGTGTATGGAAATGTATCTAGACAAACACATGGAGAAATTCTCTAGATCATGTGGCCACTCTTAACACATTATATATTTCAACGTGCTATGGAACTAGCCAACTAACCAATCGCTTAAAATGTAAGGAAAAGGAAAAAATAAAGTTTGTGAAAGTATAGAACCATTCAATGCAAGTCAGGAGTAGGGTTCTGGTCTGGTGTGTTTGTGTTTGAGAATCTAGGTATATGCATTTATATATCATGTGAATGCGAACCACTACTACTACCTACTATTTACTACAGCAATAGTATATGTAGCAACGGCAGCAGCATCAGCAACATAATGGATGGTGGTAGAAAACACAATGATAAGGATTTGAAACTTTTTGCACTTGGATTTTCAACATGATCGTTTCCTCAGCAGTTTACAAAGTCTTGTTTCCTGCGCACTGTCCAGACGACTATTCCAGGAACGAAGGAACGGCTGGAACAGAGAAAATCCTAACTGAACCAATCTTTCACTCGTTACACAGCCTCCTTTCAGTGAGTTGTAAAGCAGCAGCAGAAGCAGCAGAGCATTGGTGATGGCAGTGTGGTGGCTGTAGAAAGTACTCGTGCAATGTTCTCCAAAATTACAAAAGTAAAGCTACTACCACTTGTGCTACTACCACCACTATTACTATAACTGAATAATAGTATATAAAAGTTTTGTACGTTTTCTGTACAGCTTCCTTCTCTCTCCATTCTTACCAGTTCTCTTCCTGGTTGAACTTAAGTAAAAAAAGAAGATGCCTTTACAGAATCATATACATATAAGCCTTCTCTCTATATGGTATTATTATTATACATCGGTAGAGAAAGGCCCGTGCATTCAAATTCCTTTAACGTTTTTTTAGAGGGCACATAAAAAACGCTATACGCGTCTGCTCTGAATCACTCAAGTCAGCAGGAGCTTCATCTGCAATTTTCAGAGGATATGGTCGAATTTATAGCCAAAACGTAACTTTGGCATAACACAAATTATTTCAACTGTACACAGGCCACTGCCATATATGCACACGTATTGTTATTATTATGCTATATATTTCATATGTAAAAGTGTATGATATCGACAGACTGTAATATAGTACCACCGTTTTCAAAAGCTTGCACTTTTCTCCATGTTAAAAGTTATGTTCCTCTTTTACGTACATCAATTTCTACTGCTCTACAATAAAAAATGCTGCTCTGTCAGTATTTTATGAAGGTTTCTACATTTTACAATGGCACAACTCAATGCTGTACACTTTCCTTGTAATTTCATGGCTGAAATGCCTGTAAAAATTTAAGAGTCACCTTATGAAGGTTTCTACATTTTACAATGGTACAACTCAATACTCAATGCTGTACACTTTCCTTGTAATTTCATGGCTGAAATGCCTGTAAAAATTTAAGAGTCACCAGCGTACACACAGAAAGAAATATTCAAATTTTCTGCAGTTTTCGTACGTATTACTAATGCTATTTCATTATTTGCCGTTCGCCCTTTTTCCACACTTAAAAATGTGCTTACATGAATACCTTTCTCCATACGTATTATTTTTACTCGATTTCACAACAATTCTGCAATTTATCCATCTATCTTCCTCCTCCAAAATTCCGTACTTACAGAGACAACAACAGCAGCAGCAGCATCATAATCATATTGGCCATTTGGCTTTCTTTCACTCGCAATTTACGTAAGTACGAGAAGATTCTCAAATTCTTTCAAGCATTCTTCACTGGAAGTTAAGTAGCATTTCAGGGCAAAAGGGGATAAAATAAAATATATTTGTGTGTCTCAATATCATTTTTGTTGAATGAAATGTTACCATCATCAGACATGAAAAAGAAAAGAAGAAAGCACTGCAGAACAACACTCGACTTTGCAGGCGAAACACAGATATTAGCAAAATGTAGTATACTGCTCAAGCTTTCTTGTTAATATTTTTTATTAAAAATAATAACACCATGTTGCCGTTTTTCATACTATTTGTCCCTATATAAAAATGAGTATACACAATACCATGTACATGCATTTACCGTTTTTCTATGGCATGTTAGGTCCGTTTCTATCTATAGGTAAAACACAGGCAAAAGTTGACCTTTGCAATTCAAAGTAAATGTGTACTAATGACGATCTGTTGTCCATTTATACCATTAGTACATGATTCCAAGCTACTGCACACGGACTTTTTTTATAAAAAGGTTTCCTTTTTTCTGTTTCCTTTTCTACTAGACTTGGTTCCAATTTATCTGTTGTAACCTCTCCACAAATACTTTGGGAAATAGATAAAAACGGACAGATAGAGGATGAAGAAAAGTTAACTTGCTTTCATCAAAACATTCCTCTGGTGTATTTTATATGAGCAATTACATTACAATACATTACATTAGCACACGTCGCTTTTCTCCAACTCAGAATGCTTTGCTGCTGCTGCTACTACTACTAACCATCCTACTTAAAGAAGCAAAACATCATCCTCATCATCATGATCAGCTTCCAAAGTGCTTTATCTGCGAAAAAGAAATATAGAAAAGTCTCTCTCTGGTAAAAAAGTAGAACAGACATATTAAGCATCCAAAAGAAATATATACACACTTACGCTACATACATTGAATTCTTTTCTTTAAGTTGCACAGAAGAACGTTTCACAGAGCGTTTTCCTTTTGCTTCTTCCTTTTTTCATACTCTCTAGAGACAAATACTAAAAGGTACTACTTTTCTTTATTCTGTAAATGATATAAAACCAAGAATATAATGTCATGTTGTACCAAATAGTTAAATTTTTGTACGCTAAAAAAGTTTTTCATTTCAGTCTCGTTTTTTGTTCACAAAAGGATAGCAAGTAAGTACTATGGTAGTATCTCTGTATTTATCACTGGCAAATAAAACAGGATAAGTGAAGGGAGGCAGAGTGAGAACACCAACTGCATGTACCAAAACACAGGTGCCTATTACTAAAGGAATTCACTCAAAGAGTACCACTCTGAAAAGCGTCTTTTCTACTATATCCTATTATTTTTGACGTCTTTCCTTTTTCTCACGGAGATAAAAGAGTCATCATCATGCCACTACTACTACTACTTGCTGCGTTAGCAGCATCTACCGTGCAAAAAATGCCAGTTGTCTCATTCATTATTATATTTTAGTGTTTTTCTCGTACTCTAATTTGACAGCAGCTGTAAAGACTACACTATACGTACATTTTATCAACTGAATTTAATATATTTTTTAGTTTGCTTGCAAACACAAGAGGTACAGATCAGTTTAGTAAATAAGTAGGGGAAAAGATGCCTATTTTTTCTTAAGCCTTTTCAAAGCTCATCATGGTATTTTTTCTTTATTAGTTCCGTTTTCAATTGTTTTGGTGTAGATTTCGTTGCTTTGAGCAGTTCTTGTTTCATTAATTTTTAGTCTGAAAATTATACAGAGTGTGACAAACCTTTTTCTGTTTTTTTTTAATTTTTGTCTGTTCCTTAATAACATTGCGCAAACAAAGAATGGTGTACTTGGAAAGTCAAGTGTTCGTCATCTTTTTTATCTCTCTTCTTATGAACTTTCAGAAATGAATTATATTCTTATTTATGTGCTTAGGTAAGTACGTAATAAAAAAATGTATAAAACTATATTTTCTAAACTGTGAAAATTAGCAGCAAATAAAGCACTGTATGATAATAATAAAGGCAGGCATCACCTTTCCTTTTTTCCTATTTACACAGATATACAAGTCATTCTTTTGTGTTCAACTTGAGAAAAGTGCACAGCCCATAAAATTAAAGGAATGCTTTTCTAGTTTTTTTACAATTTTACCTGTATCCTTTTCTAGTTCTTCATTTGTAAACAGGAACCCATTTACAAACTCATGGAGCCTCTGTCTTCTAGGCAAATTTGTACTGAAAAGCGGAGATGACAATCGGAGAAAACTGGACCTAGAAATAAAAATATATGGGGAAATTCTTTAAAAATATGCCTATTTTTCAAAAAAAAAATTTGTACCAAATTATTATTTATAATGGAGTAAATAGATATGAACCTTAAAACATTATCTAAAATATATAATGAATTCAATTCATTTATTTTATCGTGCTGAATATGGTCATTACTTATAAAATAAATTGAGAAAGTATGAGTTGGAGAAGAGGAAGATGTAATGAACAAATGTGTATAGGTTGGTTTAAGGTACAGATTCTCACAACACAATACAGAAAAGACAGTAAAAAAGTGGCTTTCAAGGCTAAGGACTAAATCCATTATCTAGTCCTTGCCAGTAAGCGGTAATAATAATAATAATAATAATAATAACAAGCAACCGGGTAGAAATGTCTTTCTCCTTTTGACACGAATTGAGAAAGACTCAGCTACACATTATTGAATCCACCACCACTACCACACCTCAAATTTATATTCAGGGAGATTGAGGCAAGTGCACAACTAATGCCATTTGTTCATTCAGAATTTATCAAACACTAGTGCCTCCGTTGTCACATTTTACTTGGGTAGAAGCTGTTTCATTTGATGATAAAGGGCAGCAGTAGTTGAGGTAAGTGCTCACTTTCTCTGTCAGTCAATATTCTCTTTTTCCGTAAGACAAAACGTATTATTTCGATTTGAGATACATATGGTCGATGCGATAGTGTATTGAAGGAGAAAGTGATTGGGTTTTGGTCCTGGGATTTGTAGGAAAGACGATAAAGACGAAATAATAACAAGAGTTTCTTCATTAGTCAATATTCTCTTTTTCCGTAAGACAAAAACGTATTATTTCGATTTGAGATACATATGGTGGTCGATGCGATTGTGTATTGAAGTGATTGGGTTTTGGTCCTGGGATTTGTAGGAAAGACGATAAAGACGAAATAATAACAAGAGTTTCTTCATAATAATATATCAAAAGTACATTTATATTTAGCAAGTACATTTATATTTGGAAAATACATACGCATTTTTCATATACCTCTTCTGCTTCTTCATGTATCTACAACATGATGATCACAGGCACAAGTTTGTTTACAATAATACCGTCTGACAAGAATTTGTGAGCAAAAAAAGTACATTTAGTTTTGATGCATTTTTTGAAGCTGTTTGCACAATTCAAAATACATAATAGTAACATGTGTGCTGGAGCAGCTTGGTTTGGTATTTTGTGTACTTTGTGCTTGGGAAGTAATTCCTGGAAAAAAGCATAACATATGAGTAACCAGAAAAGAAAAAAAGATTGCATCTTTGTAGCAGATGCCGTTATATATAATATGCCACACCAACAAGGAATAGTACACAATAATATGACATCAAGTGTAGATTCAAAATAATAGGACGCAGGTCAAGAGAGGTTCTGTCAGATAGAGCACTCAGCTTTCAAACAGTTCTTCTCCTTGTTCCCGTCTCTTTTTCTCTTTTGCTCTGGTTCCAGTAGTGATGTTTCCTAGTAGTAGTATATCGACTTGATGCTTCCTTGACTTGAGTGAGTCTGTAACTGAACGAGGGGAAGAGTGAAACGCTCCATATGAACCATGTCATTTTACTTTTCATTCCTCACTCACTCCTTCTATCACCATCGTCGCTTCTCTTTCTTTCTCTCTCTCTGCTCCGCTTCTACTACTACTACCACCACCAGCTCTCGCCATCTCTTTCAAAGTCAATAGGAAAATGTCATGTTTTTTATACATATATTATGCATTTGTGTACCTTCTCGGGAAAAACTCATTGTTTTTTGTTTCGCTGAGGTTGCTCTAGTATAAATAGATAGGTAACGTAAGCAAAAAAGTATGGAGTAAAATAAAATAAAGAGAGAAAAAGGTAGGAATGCATTCATATTCATGCAGAGTAAAAAAACACGCAACATTTCATTGCGGACATGTATATACATATATAAAAACAACAAAGATGGCAAAATAATGTTTTTACACAACATGCTATGTGATTTGGAAAAATGGTTATGGTGCCTTGTACAGCAAAACAAATGGACTTTATATGATGATGTGAGATACTTCATAACACTCAGTCATGTTAAAGTTCAATGGCCCAAAGGGACTACTTTTTTGCATTATCATCAGAGAGTGAACAAAGTACATGCATAGCAATAGCAATAATGTTTCTTTATACATGTAAATGTACAATTTTTGGGAATTTTCGGCAGGATTAGTAGCTAGCCAAAACATTTTGACTATAATGATGGGAATGAAAAGAAAAAAGGTTTGTATTTTTTGTATTCGAATTTCGAACAAATGTGCCAGTTTGCCTTTTATTACATTACACTATTATAATAGAATTAAGGTTTGTATTTTTGTATTCGAACAAATGTGCCAGTTTGCCTTTTATTACATTACACTATTATAATAGAATGCGTTACAACGGCAAATCTTCTTTCTTCACCTTTATCTATAGCCATTTTCAATGATGTATACCTACGTAACTTTAGCTATAATGCATCATGCGATTTTCTTCCTTTCTGCATACACATTGTTTATTACATATATTATGTTTCTGGTTTTTTGTACAAAAAAATCTTCATGTGTAAATATTTGTGCTTTCCAACAAACACGAGGAATTAACATGGGAAAATAGGAAACTGCCTTCACGTTCACACAATGAATGACTCACTCAAAATTCACTGTTTTTGTTGTGCCTCTAGGAGATGGATGGAAGTGGAAAAGGTCTGACATGGTGCTTATTTTTTGTCTGTCTATTTATTCCTGTTCAAAGCGTTAAAATGATTGATGGCAACGGATAATTAGTTTTTTAGTTTGAGCCAGACAATAACAGTACGTTTTACATTATATGATAGCGACCTTGCATCATAACCTCTAGTTTGTTTTGAGTTATAAAAATATTTGGCTAATGTTGAAAAAGAGATTGGGTAGGGGAAATGATAAAAAAAATTGTTTAAAAGCTATTGCAAACCGTAAACAAATGATTGCATTGTAGGTACAACTACTACTTGTTGTAATAATATCCTGCTTACATCGTCAACTAACCAAATAGAGGAAGTTTGGAAAGTCCCAATTGTATTTCCGGTGGATAAAATGCAATTATATTTTTCCTCGGTGATAACAAGCGTACGTCTAACGGAAGAATATAGTAGCATTTACTTTTCAAACATGCCATAATCATGCGAGGTTAGAAAGATGAAGTAAAAGTGACAGGATATTAGGTAAGTGTAAGCAATAATTTGACATGTACCTAACAAAAAATGCATATTATGCGTCTTACCAAACTAATATTTTCCAGTTTTTGATTAATTTACTGACTCGATCTGTGTAAGTAGGTAGGTATTTATAAATTTAAGAATTTGCAGATATACTCAAACATTGCCATAATCATGCGAGGTTAGAAAGATGAAGTGAAAGTGACAGGATATTAGGTAAGTGTAGGCAATAATTTGACATGTACCTAACAATAAATACATATTATGCGTCTTACAAAACTAATATTTTCCAGTTTTTGATTAATTTACTGACTCAATCTGTGTAAGTAGGTATTTATAAATTTAAGAATTTGCAGATATACGTAGTTAGAGTGCTAGCCCCTGGTAAAAGTTGTATCGAATGAAATATCACGGCAATAATAAAATATAAAATGTCAATAATGATTAAGTCCGTCGTGTATGCTAGCTAGCGCACGTACATTTTATATTTTTATTGAAAATTGCCGCAAACCATCGCTTTTCGATGTTGAAAAGTTTATACAAATGATAAATGATATGGGGTTTTGAAGAAAATAGATTTTTAGCAAAAAAACTACAAGTCTAAAAGTCAAGTGCTATCAAAGAATTTTTGACTATTTTTTCCAAGTCGAATCCCAGCAGATTGGATTTCCGGTTCAACTCCCATTTGCCTGGAGGGATAATAATGATTAAAGTATAAGATCGAATCAAGAATCAAGACTTGTGGAGTATTTACAATAGATAGATATATACCTAGAGTGCACGGTACATGGATAAATCTACCTCCACGAAAGATCAGCTTTCAAGCTAATCCCATCAAAGTCAAAGCAGCTTAGGACTAGTTACATACGCTTCTCCTGCTGCTGATTGATTTACTCATCTTTACAATTTGCATAGAAGGCTAAGGGTAGTTTCTACAGGAGTCCAAGGGGTGGTTTTACAAAATGCACATTGTCAAAGGTTTTTCACGGAATACGCCTAACACGAAAAATTTCAAGGGAGAATCTTAATGTCTAGCGCTAGCGCGATAAACTAGTAATCTCGTTAAATAGGCTACTGCAGTGAAATACGATTTAAAAAGATGTATTATTCGTACATGCATTATTTACTGTACTTCACACAAAATAACAAATAAGATATTTACTTTTGCAGGACTTTATATATTGGTCAATTGTCGTGTTTGACCAAATGAGCTATAATAAT
>JAANSP010000418.1:0-22081 GCA_036850745.1 Homidia socia | reverse complement strand
GTGTGGAAAAAGGATTCTTGATAAATTGCGGCTGGGTAACACGAGAAAAAATCTCTAGAAATTTTTTCCCATTGTGCTGGGAATATAGTATTGCACCGGATACTATTATTATTATTATTATTATTATTACTACTACAACTACTACTACTTTCAGTACTTTCTCTGTTACGTTGTTTTAATTGGAATCAGTATCATGAACGGCTAGAACAGCTGAGTTTCTGCTGATATCATCTGCACATGAATAAAGTTTTAGCGGCCATTTGTGATCGTAGTTTATATAGAGACAACTGTAATAATAATAAACCGTTTAATCGAAGTATCGATAAGGTACAACTGCCGATTGACTGTGTGGCTATTTTATTTATTTTTAATCGTAACGGTTTTTAACGGTTACGGTTGACCAATCGGTTTCGAAATTTCGTGAGGGCTGTCCCATAGAATAAGAAATCGATTGCCGAAAACATAAACGCTTTAATAGTTTTCGAGATATCGTGTTGACAGACGGACAGACAGACAGAAATAGACATTCACATAAAGTAGCAAATTTGCATTCGCACCTTAATAATAATAATTGCAGCTCCAGTAGAGTCACCAATCAGACTGCACTAATCAGACCAGAGTAACTGCAGGCAACACTGCAAAAACAACGTATCGAAAGGGAGTTGGTTTTTCCTAATGATAAATCACAGAAGAAGATGAAGAAGAAGAAGAAGCGTCCTTACCATTTCAAGCCTTACTTTTTTCCAGAAAATACATCCGTGTGTTGAAATTTTGCAAAGTATCCTAGTCATTTTGAGTATCCCTGCCTTGTACCATACAGATAATTATTTGGAACTGATTACTGTTATTATAAATATTTATCTGAGCGTGTACACCATGCAGGGTGTACACTGTACAAAAAGGAATACAAAAGTGCGTCTAGGAGAACAAAGAAGAAAGGAAGTCATGTAATTGCTCAGTGACAAAGAAAATATGGAGCAGATAAAAAATTTTGTGCTCTTGTCGACGAGATCTGTTATTATTATTGTTAGTTCTAGCACTACCACATCTATTGATTACCCCACTTTTACCAAGAACACTATGATCATCGTCATCGCCACTCTACCGTCACGTATCTAACTTACCGTGAAGGATCATCTAGCAATTTAGAAGACTTGTTTGTAAACTCGTTATCATCACCGACATGGCATAACCACGGTTCACTCCGTTCTTTCTTCCTTTCTCTTCCCATCTGTTTTCTTGTACCTGAACGTGTTTGCTTTTTGACCTTGACAGATCCGCCATTACCGGTGGAGGACTTCCATTGCGTTGCTAGAGAATGGAAGAGCTTGAACTGCAGCTGGAAATTACCGTGGAATCCTGTGCCCACCAAGTACATGCTAACACATTTGTGGAAAAGGTGAGAACTAAAACATAATGTTATGTAATAATGGACCATTTAACAAGCTAGCTACCGTCATATTTATATGACATAAAAAATAATAAACTAGGAATTCTCTTTTATATCAGCCGTCCCCGTTGTTCTTGTAGTTTCCGTGTCTACATTGTTTTTAAAAACAGCTCGTTCTTTGCTCAGATATGTGTCTATTATGCATACAGTGTTTGTGACAGAAACACATTATTATTTTTTCTACTTTTGAATCATGTAGCAACAAGCAATCTTCCTGTTTGTGCATGTCACCAACTTGTTTCGCATTATAAGAGTAACTGGAGCTAGCATGTCTAGCTAGCTCATTCATTTTGGGATTAAAATTTCATCAGCATAAAATAATATCCATGTTGGAAATTAAAGGATTTCCTCTTTCAACTATCGCTTGTAGCAACAAGCAATCTTCCTGTTTGTGCATGTCACCAACTTGTTTCGCATTATAAGAGTAACTGAAGCTAGCATGTCTAGCTAGCTCATTCATTTTGGGATTAAAATTTCATCAGCATAAAATAATATCCATGTTGGAAATTAAAGGATTTCCTCTTTCAACTATCGCATTCTGGGTAAAGTGAAAAGAGGAAAAGGGAAATTTAAGGTTGGAAACGCTGGGGAAATGGATTTTGTAGACTGAGTTGCACGTATTCTTTTTATAGTAACCAATCCAACATGATGCATGTGTACTTTGGTCATCATGTGGCATCAATATTCGAGGTGGTCATAAACAAATGAAAATGTTTTAGCTATTTATAAAAACCACGATTAGTTGTGTGACTCAGTTTTGGAATGAGTTTCCTGAATAAAAGACTCACTCTCCTGCTACTTTCACTTGAACAACACAAAACTGGTTACGAATTTGTCATGGACAACAGTTCAATCACTGATGCAAAATCTAGAGTGGTACTACCAATGGCGTTACCATTTCCAAACTTTTTCTCTCATTCTCTCCGTTAATGGAGTTGAGCTTGTTAATGATGGTGATGATGAGGTTGCGAGGGAAATGGACGGGAAAGAAAGAGAAATATTGAATGTTGATGATGACTGTACAAAAACAAGCTAATTGTAGAAAATGCCAAAAAAACTGACTGAGAGTGAAAAAGAGTCAACCCACATAATAAAATGGTAGGGAAATAGTAGAAAGACTGTTTTACATAGAGAATATGCATACATACAACCTATGTCAAGTATTTAAATACATAATTAATTATTATTATTATTATTATTATCATATACAAATAAGTTTACTCAAGCGTCCCCGTGCCTAACTCAAAAGTCCTTACACCCCGACTACTTTTCCTTCCATGGAAATAGTAGAAAGACTGTTTTATATAGAGAATATGCATACATACAACCTATGTCAAGTATGTAAATACATAATTAATTATTATTATTATTATCATATACAAATAAGTTTACTCAAGCGTCCCCGTGCCTAACTCAAAAGTCCTTACACCCCGACTACTTTTCCTTCCACCAACCAGCAGCAAGCCAAAACGAGCAGGCTTGTTTTGTTGCTTAACATGATTAGCACAAGTATTTAGTTGAGGCAGACTACCGATGTGCTTCTGGCTGAAAGATGAGATGATGATGGTATTAGTGTTGGTTGCACCGTTGTTCGATGCCCATTACACGGGGAAAGCACTTTCACAGAAGAAGCATATCAGAAAGGATTATAAATTAAAGGACCATAAAATGGCTACAGCAGCGAGAAAAAAATCTGAATCCTTTTACAGTCAATGTTCCGATTTTGTTATTAACCTGTTTGGCACGTGTTTTGATTATAAATTTTGAATATTTCAATATCAAATATTGGGTTGGTGGAATAAATGCTTAAAAGTTGCGAATATGTATATATCGATGCTCTTTGTCAAAACTCGCATTTTTTATTTGTCGAGTAAACGTGGTTTGTTGTGTGGTTTTCCAGTTTATGAAACCAGACCACCTCTTCCAATGAAATAGAAGCTCATTTTGGTAACTTAAGCAAATAATGTATAAGGCTAAAAGGTCACCTGCTTCTGCTCAGCTACCAAAAAAGTTTTACAAAACTAATTTTCCACCTGTCCACTTATTTTCATGTGTGCACTTTACGTTGTTTTTATTAATGAATGTCCACGAATAAATTTTAGCACAATTTTATCTGCTTCCCCCACATGGATTATCTTTAAATAGTTTATGTGCCACTGCCAAAGGAATCAGCATGTGGCATTATGTCTGTCTCTAAGAACCAAAAAGATGGTAGGTTCAAAAGCATTATGAATTATGAGCTGTTTATTCATTCAAATAACGAGTGAGACAGGTATGATGGAGTGAGTGCCGTTATGTAAATACACACGAGTTGGTGATGTTTCCACCGTTGCTCATGCATTTTATATTGTAATTCCTCTTATAACCTCTGCTAGTCCTTTTCTCTCAAGCTCTAATCATGAAATTCGTTTATCTGTGGCATCATTTCATAATTTCCATACCGAAAGTGTACAGTTTATGTATGTACCGCCGCAACCTGCTGATGATGCTCACAGAGTAGCAGACAGCAGAATCAGCATCAGCAATCTTTCTGTAATTTCCTATTACTAAACCAACATTACACATTTTTGTTAGTTTTTCTTTACTCTGCACCTAATTGAATAAATAAATCAGTACCATGATATCATAATACAGCATAGTCATCCTCCTCTTTCCTCCATACATCCTTTCTCTTTCTCTCTATATGGCTGTTTGTGTGTGTACACAAAAAAGTGATGATCGTTTTATTTGTACGTACATACGTGTTTACACAGCGGCAAAAAGATATAATGTAATAATGATAAAATATTACGTAAAAGGTAATGCCCAGAGTATAGGTTTCGGAGGTAGGTACGTGCAACTATAGAAAGTTTCGATGCTGCTGGAGATCATCATCATCATCATACAATCATAATGATAATAGGGTACTTCAATTCGTATATTCCTCACTTCCTATCTCTCGCTGTTTTCTCTTGGCGGATTTCAGCAAAAATAGAAATGAGCAAGCAAGCAAAAGAGAGAAAGTTACAGAAAAATGTGGAAAGAACATACAAGTTTTACAAAACAGGATATATAAATATCATGCTAGTTTACCAAGTGTGATATTATGATATGGATAACATCATGGATCACGGTGCGATTATTCGATGGAGATAGTAGAGTGTGTATAAAATGCCTTGTTGCCGTCGTATTGTTGACTCTAAATTACAATGGGTTCTTGCTACTCTTCTTTTTACTATTGATATTGATATAAAAAATGAATTACATGATACGGTTCGGTTACCACTACCACCACCACTATACCACTACTGTTATTACATAGTTGTTGGTTTTATCAAAGAATCATCATCGTCGCCAAACATGATTCTTTGCCATCATTATTATTACATTGTTATTATTCAGCCTTATATTGTAATGATTCTATATAAAATAGTTTAGCATGATGATGAGTGTGCATTCAGCCGGAAAACTCTTTACATGGAACTTTTTTCCTATTATGTGGAAATATGTACACACACACACGCATACATGCATAAATAACTATATATATTCAAGTTTATTAATGTAATAGCAACGTGCATAACATCAATATTTACGGGTCATGGAAAAATGTTACCTGCCTGCACACAAGCAAATAAAGTGGGCATGGTGGTGCTGCTGTGATGTAGGCAGCGTGCTAACTTTTTTTCTTCCATTTTACGTACTTATTAACAACGGCATATGTGTACGTACGGTTGTGTTGGTACCTGAATCTGATGCTTTATAGGGCTTGCAGTTGTTGGTTTGGAAGGAGTCTACTTTGCTCTTGATGATGTTTGTTGACATATGGAGTTGTGTTGTACTTGGGCAGGGGGATATATGGTTGACTTTGCTGAATAAAAAGTTGTCTGCTCACTGTTGGTGTTGTAGTGTGGCAAAGAAGTGTTTGTATTTTGTATGAATGGATGAAAGAATGAATGCAAGCATGCATTGTAAAAGGGGTGTGATGTACTTATTACATGCCTATATGAAAAGGAGAAAGTTAAGGAGAAAGTTAGAATAAGATGGTCACCTCACTATTTTATTTGTGTCAGAAGGCGGCTCCATCCATAAACTGATTAGTTGTGATTATTTGACGTTCTCGGGATAGTACTTCGAGGAATTTTGATGATTGTTGTGATATGAGCATTATAATTATTATATTACTATTATTATTATTATCGTAGTTCTAGAGCTAGTGTGTGTTCTAGTGTTGATGAGTGATACTAATATTTGTATTTGTGCTTTTTATCCTAAACTTATGTACAGGAATAAGCAGGTGAAATGCCCCGAGGATAAAATGACAGCAACGTCATGCACATGGGATGGAAGGACGGAACCTCATTACAGATCCAACGAAGATCCCGTCCATGTACGACTGAATGGCACGAATGCCCTGCAGCCGTCTGGAACATCTTGGAATTATACCTTTAGCTTAGCATCAATTGGTAAGTATGAGCTTAATTTTACAGCAAGCTTTTTATTCATGTCTGCTGCCATAATTTATATTTATTCATGCTACCACCACCACATTATAAATGCATGACTTTTGGAATAAAAGCTGTTTTGGCAGCAGGAGCAGAATAGTAATTATTATTCGTTTTGATTCCATTCCAGTAATTCCTGAAAAGCCCACCATCCAAGTGGTAGAGCAGTCGCCGTATCACTACATGCTGAATTGGACCTTTGAAAACTACGAGTACTACACGCCCGGCTTGAACCACAGACTTTCCATTTGCTTCTTGAACGAGGGCAAGGAGACATGCAATACCACGGTAAGCAAATAACATTACAAGAAGAAGAAGAAAGGAAAGAAGAAAATTAATGATTTACATTCAATATAAATGCGAGTGCCAGCAAACAAAAAAATATGGTTATTCATCAATCCACTAATGAACATTACGGTTTTCCACTAAAATTAATCCCAACTTTCTTTTAATTATCAAAATGGTTTGGGTCTGAAATCACTGGGTAAACACGTATTTATTTAAATAGCATAAAGTTACAGAAATGTATAGATGCATACAAGCCAGGCAATGTTTCACAATGCCCCAATATGAAAGAAAGCAAATAGTAACCTGTTTACCCGCACCATTTTCTACGTTCTGCTGCTTGGCAAATATTGAATGGAAACAAGCAAAGCTGGAAAGTAATGTGATCTGCTTTGTGGACAGAGATTGGGTAACGTATATGCATACAAGCCAGGCAGTGCTTCACAATGCCCCAATATGAAAGAAAGCAAATAGTAACCTGTTTACCCACACCATTTTCTACGTTCTGCTGCTTGGCAAATATTGAATGGAAACAAGCAAAGCTGGAAAGTAATGTGATCTGCTTTGTGGACAGAGATTGGGTAACGTACACCTTTTCGCCATGCATATATTATTATTTGCTCGTGTAACATTTCCATTACATCTTGTACTCTGTGATATGTGTATTTCCTCTAAAGTACGTACTCCAAGACTTCCTCAACATATTCAAGTGTCTTGTAAAAACAGATGAATAGAGAATCCTAATTTCACTTGTGTAGAAAAAAGTCTCGTCTCCTCCTCACTTATTTATAATTTGGTCGTCATCATCAAATTACGTTTGGTAATTTGGCATGAATTGCTGACGAGTTGCAATAAAATGTCAAAAGTGTTTTAGAAAAGAGTTTTGCGTGTAACTATGCAAGTTTTGTTGATTGATGCTGCTGCCTCTCTGTATTTCTAGATGGAAAGCAATCAATCATATCATTTTCATGAATGAAAATAATACAAAAACCATGTCCCTTTTTCTCTCCACTCGCATGACTACTCCCTTTCCACTACTTAATTTCTTTTCATTTAGTTAGTCCCCGGAAAACTGTTCCATTTTGTTTTGTTAGTACTCAATACAAACAAACTCACCAAGAACGTACACATTCTCCTTTCCTTCTTCAAGTGCTTAAATAAAGTGAATAGCCTTTGTCATTATTATTATTATTGTTATTATCGTTATTTCTCACATAAATGTTTATTTGACAAATATAACACAGAAATTAACTTTGCACTTCTACACACTATTTCGTTTAGCAACTCTCCCCATATCGATTCTGCATACGTTTGATTAATATTATTTTATTCGTTTGTTTTCACTTGTCATTCATTCATTTCATGGTGCAGGCAGTCAGATAATTAATTTTTAGTCAGCATTCATTATACCCAAGTAAGTCTATTTATACCTAGTCACGTTGCTAACCGATCCATTTCTACCACTGCGCCCATTACACTGATTTTCATAATTTGCTAAAAGACAAATAAAAGTTACACCATCCGCTTCTCGTAGTCAGAGTCACCCTGTGTTGTTATAAAGAGAAATGAGAAAAAAAGAAAGTTAACCAAGCATATACCAATAAGTATGTTGACTGGTATTGATTCACTTCATCATCATAATCATCAACAAGAACACGTGCACACTTTCTCCATCCATCTTTTTTTATTAGAGTGCCTCTGGTATGAATTCATAATAACGCCTACATGGAGATGTGAAATATTAAGTTAAGTGACAACCAACCATCATCATTTGTTGTTGTTTCGTGTGCGGTACTTAAATGCAAGATAAACTTGCATGTGAAAATGGAGATGTTGTTGATTTACTGAAAGCGTTAACAAATGAGGAGAGATGTAGTAATCATATGTGTCTCTATATATTTTACCCAGTAAAATCTCTGTACTCATTTCAATCTTTTCTCCTTGTTTTTTGGCATTGCTCAACTGCAATTTACAGTGGTTGCGTAAAAACTCTCATAATAATATTATGATGCACACTCTACGTAATACACCAAACATTTTGAGAAAATGGGTCCATATGAAGGAAGGGAAAGTGACAAAGTGTTTTTAAGAAATTCGTGGGAAGTTCTGAAAGAAGATACCTGGAAAAGACTGCTTTTTGCACAAGAAGAGCAAATGAATATTTTTCGCCATTAATATTGTTTGCTGTTTGCTGTGCTAAGTGCATTGTTATTAGCTATGATGATGAACGAGCACTTGGGAAAAACCTTTGTTGAGTTGTGTACGATAATAAAATAAGTAATGTTTATTAATAAAATCCCAAAAAGAAAATGTAAATAACTAGTAAATACATATCAACTACACGTCAACTGATTACAGTTGATATGTTGCATACTAGAAACGGCACAAGCGTAATCCTTTCTTTTTTGCCTCTTTATATATTTTATTCTATTGAGAGTACTTATTTCTTTGGATGTACTGAATTCGGATCAAACAAGTATGACCGTAGTTTGCACAAAATTTGCATAGCAGTGTACAGTAGCAAAAAAGTGGTGATGAAATCAATTACATGAACAGATAAAACTGGCAGTTAGAGCAGAAAATGTGTATTATTTGTTGTGTAGGTTCATTATCTGATAATCTTTGTTCTCCAACTTGACTCGATTATTTATGTACAGAAAACCTCTCTCACATAATTTATGTTCTAACTCATTGTTTTTTGTCCTTTTCCATTAAAAACACTGTAGATACACAAAACACGGCCAGTGGACAAGAAGATGACCCCATATTTTATAAAGAATATAACGCTCCCGTATGCGTATACAAACTACACGATATCAGTTCGTCTCCGTTCTCCTGGAACCAACGACACTGAAGAGTGGTGGTCCGAACCGGATAAGCGCTCTATTCTTACGGCTATGAGAGGTAATCTTGGATGAAGTATGCCATTGCCATGACGAAGGTTGTTGTTTATGCTTAAATTTTAAAATTTTAATTTAATTATAATTTTTTGAATAATATAGCTCCCGATTTCCCTCCGGAGACGGATATAGCCAGTTTTCAAACATCGCCAGCAGGGGATCTGCGGCATGTATCACTCTACTGGAAAACCATTCCAGAACATTTCAAAAATGGTCCTGGGTTCAACTACACAATCGACGTGTATGAAAATAAAAGGTATGTAGGAAATTAGCATGTTTATTCCTATTACATTCACACCACCTGTCCTCACGCACGAGTCTTCACATAATAATATTCTGTCAGCAAGTAATTACGCAGTAAATATCGTTGACGTCCATGACGATGACAGTTGGCTTGATTTAATTTCTTTCCTTTTTCAATTGACAGTGAACGGTTGAACCTTACACCAGACGTGCTCACGGAAGCTTATGCACAGTATAAGGATCTAAAAGCAGCCAGCTCCTACCACTTTTATATTACTGCATACAACTCCATTGGAAAGAGTAAAAACGTTTCCGAAATCACCGTGCTAAGCGTTGATAAATGTAAGCAAATTAAAGCAATAATAAAAAAACCGTTTTCCTCATTTCTTCAATCTTTCCACCAAACGCTCAACTTTAAATGATGGTGACAACTAAGTGCATTTCATTTGTAAATATAATTAAATATTACTATGAGCCAACAATTTGCAATTTACCTCCCTTTTATGGGCACAATTACATTAAGTATCGTCATCAGCTTGCGCCGTCAAGTAAAACGAAAATATTCAATAAAAGACGACTCAAAAACACTTTATGTTCTTTTTTATGAACGAGAAAATTCGTTTTATTAGTATTTTTCTACGACGATGAACGTCTTATTTTTTCTATTCCTCTTTACTCAGATGATAAAATATAGTGTATATTGTGATCTACGTTTATGCATTTTCTTGTCTTCTGGCTTCTCCATAAATCTTCTCTGGTCTCTGCGGAGAGAGGAAGAAACCGGAGGAGACTTGGTCGTTCCTGGAGAACTAGAGGAAGAAGAAGAAGCTACATGACAAGATGTGTATATTTTGCAGTATTAGTTGTAGTAGTTGATGTTGTTGTTATCATCATTTATATATGCTGCTACTTTTTTTAACTGGTACAACTTTCTTCGTTTACTCCCGACTCTAACCAACCACTTCCTGTTGTTGTTTTTCTTTTTTATTGATGCTGGTGCTGCTGCTTCTTCTGATGCTGATGTTGGTATGGCTTGATGGTGCAGTACCTGGAGAGCCACAATTCGTCTCAAAGATAGACTTCACAAATGGATCCTTTGATATCTCGTGGAGGAGGCCGGGTCGATACAATGATATCGTTTCCTACACAGTCTTCCGTTGTGCCAGTAACAAACCACACCCTTACCCATGTGAGGTATGTAAACTACAATTTACCTAGCTATAAAAACTAGTTATTTGTTCTAAAAAGTACCTAAAATCTACTTGTTCTTTATTCGATTTTACACATTTTCTACGCAACACGGTTTCATGTTCAATTTTATTGAGCCTTTGCATCATTACTATACTGTCTTGATTATTATTTTAATCATCAAAATTACCTACCCACTACCTTCAAGTTAGCAATGCAACATTATAGACCACTTCCTAATAATAAAAAGGATTAAAAACGCAATAAAATTTTTGACTATGACCATACAATGTGCTTTTATAGTGAATGACGCAGTAAGGCTCCTATATACAGCTCAATGATAAATGACAAAGTTAAAAAATGCAAAAAAGTAAAACTTGGACATTTTTGACGCAATTGGGTATCTGCACAAACTGGAAATAAAAATAAAGCTATGCTACACACACTCACATACACTCGTGCACTGGGAATACATGATACTTTTCCGCGTTCCTACTTTCCAGCTCATTTTCACTTCTCATTCTTTTTATTCTTCTCTCTACTTCTGTGTATCCCTTTCTAACTGATCGTAAAAGAAACTTTTAGGGAGCGTTCATGTTTTAATGGGTAAAAGTCGACATTCCAATTAACGGTTGAACATTATACGCCGTTGTTGTCTGTCGAAGCAAAAAAATGGCTGAATGAGTGTGCTTTATGTGTATAACCCAACAAGTTATACGTTCCCTTACCGCATGCCATCACCATGACATGTTATGCATTGATAATGACGATGGGGATAATGATGCCACCATGCAAAAGCATATATGAGCAGTGAACACGCCAATACATTTCCGTAGAATTGCTACAATTACCCTGTCACGAAAGGTGAATGAAGCTGGAAGAAGATGAATAAAGTGGAACATTTTAAATGTCAGCATTTTCCTCCTCCTCTTCCCCTTTCTCTGTGATCACCATCCCCAGCTAGTAGAATTGTAAGAGAAATAGCCAAGTAGTCAAAAGGAGCAGCGGATCAACTTGAAAAACTTAAAAGAGGAAATGAAATTGAAATCTTTTTTTTCTTGACTTTTCTCTTTTTGCTCTTCTCAAAGTTTTCAATTTACGAAATAGACAAGATGATGTATTTCGATTTTCAGGGGAAATGAAAACTGTAAATAGCTGAAAGTGTCTCAAATTTTCCTGGTCTGTTTTTTGTCATGTGCAGGCACACAACACAACCTGTACTGGCTGTAATACAGCTTATGTATATACATATATAGTCATGTGTTACCTGTATAAGATAGACATGACATACTCTAAATATTCCCTTCCAATATTTGGAATATTTGAAATCGAAAAGAAGAATTTAAGAAGAACTGTAATTTTTCATGGAATTATAATCATTTGCTGAAAGAAGGACGCAAAATGACATGAGCAGATTGAGAGGAGAAAAAATTGAAATGGCGATGAAAACGGAAAAGTAAATGGAGCAAAATAGAGCACTTGTGTCCACTGATAAAACACACGCCCCTTCTTTTTTTCTGAATTTAATCTTCATACAAGCAGCAAAAGTCCAGTATTATAATAGCCTGAGTTCATTTATGAGTGAAATCATGAATGAAAAAGGAAGAAAAAAAACTGAACGATGATTCATGAGCAGAATGGACACAATATGAAAGACCGATTTTTTATGTTTTATCTATTCTGTGATTGGAATTATTATTATTGCCAGTCAATGTCTTTCGCCGTTGCCAATACTAATTTATATTTTGTCTTATGTACTTATTTTCTTATTTTTAGGGTCCTCTGGAGTGGGATCGTATTGAAGCAACGAAATCTGAAACAATGCAAAAGTTCTACAGCAGTCTTTCCATGAAAAGTAACCATCAGTTTGCCGTCTCTGCAAACACCAATAAATACGGAAGCGGAATGGTGTGGGCTGCTTGTACTTTAATTCATGGCAAAGGTAAACTAACTGCTATTCTCTTTTATACAATATTTCTCGTTCTGTTATTTATTTATTTATAAGTTTTTGATGGTAGTAGTGTTTTCTCTCCGTTTCGTCTCTCTTGCAAGGGATTTTGCTTTCCAAGGACATTTCAGTTTGACAACAAAAGTAAAATAATAATAACTAGGGATTGTATTGTAAATATTATAAGGAGGTAGCTCTTTGGATTTATCGAACCCTTAAAGAGTTGTCTGGTAAAATTTTTCAATCCGAGGATTAGCTTTAGTTTGGTGGTGTTATATACAAAATTTGAAGTCATATCGAGGTACAAGATATCGATGGTTATTTCGGTGGGTCTGCGTAGCCCTTAAAGGTTATCAAACTTGGTTGAGAATGAATAATCTCCTACGTCTGCAAAACATTTGTATCAGATTTAAAAGGGTGTTTGAGCTAAAGCGCGAAGGGTCGGATGGACAGACTGACAACATGAATTTATAAAAAATAATCAAGTGATACCTTATAATAATGACAGACATTGAGAAGAGAGAAGTATCATCATGTGGTTTCATATTAATTAGTGGTAGCGAAAACACACACACACAGCATCAGCATAACAATATGTATCTCTAATGAACCGATTATTTTTTTCTTTTCAATTCCTCGTCAAAATAGTTCCTGGGAAGCTGAGAAGTGTACGAGCTGAAGATATAAAAGAAGATGAGATTTTGATCAAATGGAACCTAGAGTGCGCATTCCGGTCGGGTGATATTGAAGGCTTTAAAATAACATATTGTGAAGTAGAAAAACGGAATCAAGCGGAGAAATGCAAAGGTATACTGCTGGTTTTTGATGATGATGATGATGTGATATGCCTCACCATCTTCCACATTTTTTGCCTACTCTTCTTTTACCATTCTCCCACTATCTGTCTCTTTTCTTGTAATATGCAGCCTTTTTGTAAAAAAAATAAGACTTTCTCTATACTCTATACTGTAATAGGTAAAAATATTACTTGCATCTTTTGCCCAAGAAAATATTTTTTATATCTCCTTTCTTCCAACCGTCTTTCCTTTTTGTAAAGAAGTGGATGAATGGATTGCAGAAAAGAGAAGACGAAAAAAAGTTTTTTGCTTTCCTTTTCTCTGTGATGCATGATATGAATATTATGTGTCTACGTAATTCTATAAGAAAAGCAAGTTCTCATCACATTCTCCTCTTGTTCTCCTCTTCTTTCATTTCTCATTCTTTTCCTCATTATTGTTATCATTGCTACTGTTATTGTTTGTTACAGATCCCATCTTTGGAAAAAGATCTGGTGCAGTAGAAGGGGCCAACATTACAACGTACAGACTTGTGAATTTGAAACCCCACTCGATGTACATGATCTACGTGGAAATTCTTACTGCCGCAGGACCCAGTCCAAAGAGTGATGTGGTCTATGCGAGAACTTCTGAAGGAGGTATGTACATGTCTTCCCTGTTGTTGTAGACTTGTGCCATGCTTATTATGATCAATATTATTTACAAAGCATTTGAAAAACACCTTCTTTTGTGCTTTGTTCAATGTAATAATAGGAGTAATATTATGTCGAGTTTTGTACAAATAGACGAAGCGTGCTCGAAAGAGTTTGCTACCTACTTTCTTTCTTGTACTTTCTCTTCTTCTTTTATAATCTAAATGTTATTTGTTGTTTCCTCTTGTCGTTCGTTTGATACAGCTCCCAGCGCTGTAACTGTTTTCAACGTTAGCCAGGTGACCAACGTGAGCGCTGTACTGAGTATCCAATCACCGGAAAATTGGAATGGGATGCTGAGGGAGTATAAGATTTATTACAAAGTTAATAGTAACGACAAGAATGTGAATCAAAAGCTATTTCAGCTTTCCAATGAAACCCACCAAGATCAGCCAGCACAAGTAAGCTTTTTATAATATGATTATTTAGAATTTTATTATTTATTTTTAGTAGTTTAATCTAATCATTCTTTTTCATCAATCATCATTGTGGAAAGTTATTGCCTTAAATATGTACGTACAATGTACACAAGTGTAGTTGGAGTGTATTGGGGTGTTGTGAGACGATTATTTTTGTTTTTTTGTTTTCTTGACATTGAATAAGGAGTAAAGTTTCAACTAATTTATGTTTTTAATTAAAGGTAACTTTGGACAACCTGAGGAGTAACTCGAATTATAGTGTGTACATAATCGCGTGTACAACGAAATGTTCAAATCGCTCGGAGCCATTGACATTCAAGACGGATATTGGATGTAAGGCGCTTACCAATATAGTCATTATTATTGTTATTATTATTATTATCATACTTAATCATTATTTTAAGTAGTATCGAAAATTTTCTCTTTGATCTCTTCTTCATATTTTATGGATATATGATTTTTATCATTAGAACTAACTTTTTTGTAACGGATATGTATGTTAACTTACATCTATAGACACAAACGTGAGCACCTTCCCAAGAATATCCTACAACGATGGAGCCATGGATCTGGAATGGGACAAGCCAGATCATTTTGGCGGCCCTATTCAAAGTTTCCAAATACTACTGAAAAGAAATGGAGAGCCAGTTTTGGATGAATATGAAACGGTAGATTTCCATCCAGGTAACATTGCCAAGAAAATACGAATTACTGCAGCAACAAAGCACTTTCTGTTATTCAAAGGTACTTACCTTACCGTCGTCTTCTTTTACGAATTCCTTTAGACCGTGAAAAATTCAGCGCTCGGCTGCCGCAAGAGTGTGAGCCAAGTACAAATTTCACAGTTCAAATTCGTGCAGTNTTACCGTCGTCTTCTTTTACGAATTCCTTTAGACCGTGAAAAATTCAGCGCTCGGCTGCCGCAAGAGTGTGAGCCAAGTACAAATTTCACAGTTCAAATTCGTGCAGTGACGAGATTGACAGATGAAAAATATCTCTATGGAGCGTGGAGCCCACCAGGAAATTACAGTTGTGGAGGTGAGTTATTGCATGAATGAGATTATTTGATAATATAATATGTAAATCAAATCACTACGGATGATTTATTCATGTCCGTTTTGTACCTTTTTTCTCGTGTCAGGTTCAACGAGTTGGCTGGTATGGGTGATCCTACTAGTTGTTGCATTGGTTGCAGTAACCGTTTTCGGCTACTTGTCTTTTAGGTGGGTAGTCATAAACATAAAAACAATTCTAACTTTTTTATGCATTGATTCTTGAAATAAACTGTTCACTAATTAATTTAAATTTAAATACATTAAACAGAGGGTACAATTACTTTAAAAGAATGAAGGATGGACTTGCAATCAAGTTACCGCCTGGCTTAAATTCTGAGGTAGAAGATCATTTTTATTTTTCTCATGTTTATTAATACCATAAACACCTGTGAAAAATGACTCTTACGTTTGTCATAATTTCTTTCTCTAGTTAAATGGCTTTGCCCACAAAACACCACCAAGAAGTAGAAGCAATGACAACAGCAAGGAAATGTATGCGTATCCCCTGCAACCCACGTCAACACAACTGGACGAGTCGAAAGATTTTCTTTCGACTTCTGACCTGAATCAAGGAGAGGTGAGTTGTCCCAAATCGCGTTAATGTTTTTTACTCCCTTTCACTACTCATCATTTCACAAAACTAAAATACGTCTTTCAACGCGTCTTTATAAAGTTAACAATGTCATGGTCATGATGATGATATTATTATGAGTACAATGATTGCACGCACATTATGCTTCAAATTAGTTTTTTTTCAATATTGCACGCTCAAACTCAAAGAATGCTTGATACGAAAAAAACTTGACTAAAATGAAAATTATCCATTAAAAATACTAGCCTCGTTAATTAATTATGATAAGCTACAAGTAGTTTAGAGTAATAATGGATGCTGTGATTCACGTATTAAAGGATTTATTGTAATTCAGACTTTATAATAATTGATTATATTGTTGTCACAAAATACTATCCCAACCAATCCATCATGATAAGTCCACTGCTGACAACTAAATTTCCAATTTATACTGTTCAGCTAAACGTTCGTAAGCGTACCGATTCTGGAGTGATCTTGTCCTCCTCCCATCCGGAGCTTAATGGCTGTGCCTTTGATAACCACTTTGTCATATTGGACGATGATGATGTTCATGTCTGTCAGACGACTTTATAAAGTGATAATGCCATGCCTTGTAATAGTCAAAATATTCTTCACTTGGAATCTCCAGCGGATTCTTTACCTTGGAATTTTACCGTTCTAGTATTATTATTTCTAATATTATTGCAATTATCAATATTGTTTAAAAAAGCTATTTAAACTACAAAGTCAATGAAAAAGTATTATTTTGTTTGCCGAAACAAGCAGTATACACAAAGTAAACTCTGCAATAAAAACAAAATGCCATGATGAAACGCGGGTGCTTTAAATACTCCTTTACACAGTATTTTAATTAAAGAACAAACACGGAAAACACATTTTTAATTTGCAACCTTTTTCTGATTTGTTATTCATTTTATTTTATTCAGTAGACCTGTTAAGTGTTATTTGTATTAAATTATAACTTCAACTATATATAGCTGTATCGCTTCTGTTCAAAAATGAAAGCAGCTTTGAGAGGAAACAAATGAATATACATATAATGTTAACTAATTATAATACAATAAAGTCATTTTTCAGTCTTTCGTTTATTTTTCTTATCATTTCTGAGTGGAATACAAGTACGAAAAGAAAAAAAGAAATACGTGAATCACAGAGCATCTTTTGATTGTATCATTTATCATCCCATTAAATAGCATAATACACAAACACAATTATGAAATTTTAAAGCCGAATCGATGAGCAAAAGTGGGTGATAGTGAACCCTTGAAACATGTCCCAGTTGCTTTATGTAAATATGTATATATATACCTATATGATTTATTACAGGCGGAAGAATCCCTTATTGAAAAGCCATACTGCCCATCCCCAACAAATCCATTATTGGGTGACTTGGACTTTTCTATGATTGGTAGCAACGGTGGAGGTAGCATTCCCATGGACGACGAAGAAAATCATATAAGATTAACGGACTTTAGCAGCATCCCACCGGATCGCTGCCTATCCCCTACCACATACAAAAAACTAGGTATTCAAAGTAACGGCTCAGCGGTTTTAATTGAGCCGATAGCCGGCCCTAGTTCTCGGTCTACCCTATCAATTAATTCAGAATCTGGTGGGGATTCGTCGTCCTCGCCTAGTCATAATACGATAAGCCACATTAGTAATCATCTTCCCCACCCTTCGTCATCCCCCATATTACCCAAAACCAGTCAAAATCATCATCCTCCTCCGTTACGAGGGGAGCCTTCAGCGACTAGTAATGGGATCAACAGGACAGTGCCTGATGTGTTGAGTTCGTCCCCTTCGTCTCCAATCGCAAGTCTGACTTCTTCGATACTTCCTTCGTCGTCGACCCAACAGGCACCTGTACCCACCTCCAGAAATCACGTTGCTCCCTCAATTCCACCACCAGTTCACCCTCCAGTCGCGCAACCACCGCAGGCAGCTGCACCGCCCAGCTCTTCCTATGTCAAGTGGACAACGCTTGTTCCAGATATGAAAACTGGAGATGCCGGTGGTGTTCTAGAAAATGGTAGTCGTAGTCCGTATTGTCAAGTAGGAATATTGTTAGATTCTTAATAATAATGATAGGCCCAGTCACTTCAGTTACTAAATATAAGTAAAACGGTAGTTTATAAGTGCGTACAATGTTTGAACGAATGCTTTTAAAACATGCAAAATCTTTTCAATTTAAATAATTTGTAAAAAATATGTCTACATTTTTTACAAGCGCAAAAATGTTCTTGGAGAACGACTGATTTTATTAAGAAATTGTCAAGAGAAAACTGTATATAAATTTTTTAGGTGTAATCCATACAACAATTATATGCATAAGATAATATAAGATTGTAAGATAAAATGTCGACTAAAATGTCAACTTTGCAGTCATCGCACTATATCAACAACAGCATTTAAATTAATACAGATAGCATTTTGCGTAATTTTTTCCAAGTGGTGAAATGCATACACTGTAGTTGAACCAGACTGAACGATTTTCTCCTTAGGTTCCAGGCATTGCGCACATTAACAAACTGCCTCTCATAGTTAAATAGAATCAACAAAAAATATCGCGCTGTCACTTAATTCGCACAGTAGCTATTATTTTTACGACTACTACTCATCATCGCTTTCATTTTCGATAGTGTTTTGTCCGTAAAATAATTCAACTTTGAAATACTTTCATTCTTAGTACTTATTTTTTATTATATAGTACCCGAATTTCTGTCTCTGTAAATTATTGTGAAAATTGGTACGAACGTTGATAAAATGAATATAATAATAACAACAATAACCAATTTCTTTCAATTTAACAGCGCTGAACGCATTTATTATTATCAATCTACTGTAAGCATTTTAATTTGTAGCTAGTCAATTGCCAAAATGAGCAGGTTAAAGTTGGGCAACGGTAGCATAAGTATTTTAGTTGAAACAGAAATTTGGCTTCCAAAAGAAAAACCGTGTGTTTAATATAAACTGTAAATGGAATAATATGTAGTTTTATCAGTTATCATCGTCATAATTTGCTTGCGTGCCTCAAATTAGTAGTGCCTCTGTTGGCAGGTTTATGACAATGTTTTGGATGGGATTTGGTTGTTGTTTTAGCACCACCACATGATTAGTTAATTGTCAATGCAGCAGCAGGGAATTGTAAAAAAGATTGATGGGTACACATAGAATGGTGTTCAGATCAGGGAGTTTTAACAATACTTACTTGATAGTATAAATTAATAAACAACAACAATTTTATACATGTAGCATTTCAATTAATTTCAGGATAAATTCTGTATTTTTATATAGGAAACTGATAGTACCTTATTCTTTTTAAGTAGAAGTAACTAGTGTTTCATTGGATTCGGAAGGAGACTCGAATGAACTTTAATAATAAAGCCGAAATCATGCAAAGGTTTTGTTAATAAAAGTAGAAGGTTGCAATGAAATGTTTTCAACAAACAAAACTATGCTTTCCTAGGCCTTTTACTATTTTTATCATTATTATTATCAACATTGGATTAGTCTTATTGGCAGCTAATAATTCTGCTACTTACTGGCAACTGGTACAAGCCTAATATTGTATTTAGCCTAATAATATCCAACGAATAGGTTAAAATATAATTGTGTAACGCTTTGTCAGTTTTACCTCTGGGCAAATAACCGAAAACATAGGCTATGTAGTTTATTGTTTTAAGTACAATCTGCGTGCCACACTTATTTATAGCAAGTTTCATTATAATCGTTACTAATGTTATAATAATTAATTAAATAGTTGGTTAATTATTACTGTCATTGTATACGTGGCATGACATTCGTACCTGTTGTAACAATCAAAATGAATAACTGCTTTGTACTATAATAATTATCGCATTATCATCATGATTGTCACAGTGAAACGTCCCGTCTTAAGAAAAGCTAGGAAGCAAGAATCGAATATTTATATCAAAGTATTCTCCAGTGTTAAAAAATCAGATATTATTATGTTCAAGTTATTATTTTTATTATTGTTATTGTTGTTGTTTCTATACTTACAAGTTATAGTTATTGTTATTCAGATGAATTGTTTTCATTTAAAATTACATAAAATTAGCATTAGTTTAATAGGTTATTATTAGCTTTTAGTATAGCTTGTAGCTTAGTTTCCATTTTTGTGTTGATTTTATTTTAAGTTTTGAAGAGTAAAGCAAGCATGACAAAAGTATTCTTTAATAATGCATACTTTCGATAAAAAAGGTGTAATGACGAGTTGTTATTATTACTGTTACAAATTTTATCACCACAAAGATAACACCTCAATCAAATTACCAATACATTTATTAATGGCATTTTTACAGTAAGATCCAGTTGTTCGCTATATGATTAATAATGTTAACTAAGTTAATTGTTTATTACTGCATTCAAGATAAACAGTTGTATACCCAGCATGTATAAATAAACGTAACAATGAAAAATACTCAACTTGAAACTGAAAATAGTCAGCTAAAGGAGAAACATGAAGGTGGAAGCATTTTTATGAGACGATTCTTACAATAAAATTATCAGTAACAGTTTATATTTTTGTTTTGAGAAATTAGTTTTCCTGAAAATTTACAATTGGAATCATCTTTTTGCTTCAAATTCAAATTATTATAATAAATATGTTCGAAAAAATATGTGCTGCTAGGAACATAAAAAAGGAAAATTGTGCTTTCATCTGTCGTCAACTTCTTCTAAAATCATGTATACGGTACTTGTTTCAGGTCTTTTAATACGTATTTATCTATTATTACTACACTTAAACAATCATAATATTTATATTTCTAAACCTATTTTAAAACTTAATTTTCAAAATCCTTATATTATTAAACAACTATTTATATGAAAACAGTTGTTTTCACCTTTGTATCGTTAACCGTAATGTTTCTAGTTCAAAGTATACATGTCTTTTGTAATGATTGCTGAAAGAAAAAAATGTTGAAATTATAAAAATGAGTTTACGTTATGTCAGTTTTTTGTTATTTTGAGAATATTATCAATATTTTCAACTCTGTACTCTAATCTAATCTGCATTATAAAAAAACAATTAATGATGTACCACTTTTGGATACTTTGTTGTTATCTTTCTTCCAAAACCACTGTATGTATCTTCACAGAGAAATTAAAACAGGAAACAAAAATATACGACTGTCGATTTGAACAGTTATTGTTGATCATTATTATCATTATGGTAATTCTAAACATGTGTAAGAAGTAAGAATGCATCTTGTGCTTTCTATCGAATTGAAAGCGTAAATTGTTTGTTAAAACTGTCGCATAGAAACAATTATTTGACACATTGACATAACGGATGAGGTTCCAATGCAGTCAAGGAAACAAAGTCACCAGTTTCAAAATGTATAAAATATTGAAAGTCTCCATAACAAAAATCTACAGAGAGCATATTTGAATATTTATTTTTACACTCCGTCCGCTTAGGGGGAACTCAATGTAAAAACCGTTTTTAGAGCTTTATTCGAGCATCATGCTTCATAAATACATGAAACCTTCGCCAATCCGTTTCAAAAAAGTTTTGTTCAATTACGTGTTTAAACCCAAACACAATGCAATATTTTGCAGAACAACGTCAACACAATTGCTAACATACCAATACCAATATCTCATAAAAATGCACACCAAAAAACAGCATCCTCCCCTCCGACCCATAATATAGTTTAAAATTCATGCAAAGGGATAAAATAGTAATGTACTAGTGATAACACTCAAGGCCTAAGGTAAGGACTTGAAATTTAATTTAATTCCTTGTAGATGTTATTCCTAATAAGTGCTAAAAGGTAAAGCAGTTACGCTGAAGATGCAAGAAGTTTGGAAAGTGGGCTTTTGAAAATTAGTATTACAGTTAGAACGAAAGAACAAGAAGCTGGAAAAAATAAAGATTCATATAATTTACTTTACTATTTCACCTATACAGGGGCCGTTTCTGTCTCCACCAACACGCGCGTCATGCCCATCGCATATCACTTCCATAACAAGGTACCTATGTAACTTTTGCAAAAGTTCG
>JAANSP010000417.1:0-13649 GCA_036850745.1 Homidia socia | reverse complement strand
TAGCATCCTTCATTTTCATCCTTACGTACAAAGTAAAGATAGTATTCAAAAAATACTTGTGTTCCTTTTTCTATAAAACTTTTTATTTTTTATAGTTTTTTTCATTATTGCGTGTAGGTACAAATAGTTATGTTTTATTTATAAGAACAGGAAGTTACTGTATTAATTTGAGCACTCCTTCAAACTCTCCTCTCCCACTAAACGAAAATCCATTACGTTCTTCTCTTTTCGCTAATTGTAATTTAGAAGCAATTGCGTTAATAAATGTTATTTTGAATGGTTTTCTAGAAAAAATTTCTATTTAAATATTTTGTGGGCTATCTATTCGAAATACAAAATTCATAACACACGAGAAAATCCTTTGTTGCTGCACACTTTTGTTGCATAATGCAAGGGGCAAAGCAAGACTAGAGCTCACTTTTACCTGCATCACAGCACATAAAACAGTTTTCAAGGCCAACGAACGAGTGCCTGACGATAGAAAAGATGCGGGTGGGCTGTGAGATTGGTTACGCATATGCACACCCTCAAATTCCTACAAAAGAACCTGCTTTCTCATTGAGTCATCATTTCTTCACTCAAAACTCGGCGAGCAAAGTTTCTAAAAATCAAGGAGGAGCAGTAGAATACCATAAAGCTCCCAGGAATAATGCGTCTCTTCTAAAACCATTGTTGAGCGATGTTACTTTAGGCCAATTAGACGGGTTCTAACCAATTTTTTTGTTGCGGCCTTGAGAACTTTTTTAACGTCCTTTAGTAGTCACGTTGTGATAATGCTTTGTAAAGCAAATTTTTGCATTTCTGAGCAAATTTTCTGCATAGTTTTTTAAACGATCGTTGAAATCTTTGCGTTAAAAATTCACGAAAAAATAATTGGGATAAGCGTCACGCAAATATGACATGTTCACGTCAAAAATATTACAAAAAATCCTGTACGCATCACCAGTAAAACTGATTATGCATAAAAATGTAAAGATTAATTTACGAGAGTTTTCAAAGTAAAATCAAAATATTTCAGAGTGTATCCCCAAGAGTGGAGATAATTCAACGAGCATCTCATTGCGCCACATTTCTGTGCGTAAATCGACATGACAGGGAAAAGTAGTAACTTGTCGCATTATCATCACAATTTTACGCAAAAAAAAAACGAATTAATGCTGATTGACAAGAATAAAAAACGAGCTTGACAAGAGGCAACTCGATAAACTTTTTTTATATCAACTTGTCGACGAGCAAGCAAACAAGAATGGTTATGTAGCTATTTCATGTTTTATGCCATTTATGGGCATTGTTGAACACATCGTAACAATGTGTTTGCTTCTGGTTACTTGTTCACTCAACTCCTACTGCTGTTACGCAGAGCGGAAGGAAAAATAGGCACTTGTACCCCTTGAGAGTTGACAAGGAGAAGTTTTTATGGGACATGTCATGCCTGAATGTTTTCATTTTTTTTGCAATTCCAATTGCATAACAATTAGCTCATCCTACTTAATCAAATAACTTGACTGCTTTTTTGACAGAATTCAAGTAAAAATGCAAAACAAATTATGTAAATATTGTAGCATTTTTTTGCAAGGAACATGTCCAAAAAATAAAAAGCAAAAAGTTGTCCTGACGCAAGCAAAAAATTTTAAAACCAAAAACGATAGCTTGAATTATTCGTCATTAGGGATTATCTTGAGGCGTCAAAGTAAATGACAGGATTAGATATCGCGTCTGTGGCGTTCCGCGACACTTTGACAGGGTGGGCGAAAATCTTGAGGGAAATCCATTTCCACTTTTCAACGTGAACAACTCCATTTATAGGCATGGCTTTGTGTGATAAATGAGCCCATAATTATAGCTCAAGCTAAAAAAAAGTTCAATCAAAAATGAACAATTTAATGAAGTCGTTTTAATAATAAAATGTTTGGCTCGCCGCCCCCCGTAAGAAGCTGTTTAACGAACGGCAATGTGGCACCATTGTTTTTAAAAATCTTGACATGTATTGGTTATCAAGATATTTTCCTCCAATTTGCATGATGGACAAACTTATCGATAAGTTTGGAAATATTGCCTATTTAGTTTACCTTGCTTCGTTGGGCATGTTGTCATAACCCGACACTAGCATTTTTTTTCAAAAAAAAACCCAAAAGCACCCGCTGACAACGAAAATGCTATACTCAATTTAAAATATTCAAAAGGGCAAAATTATACAGAAAGAGAAACAAATGGTTTTACTAACAGCAGGGGAGATGATGAGCATTATTAAAAAGTAATAACATTTTTTTATGGAAATTGTTTGCATTTACTCTTGCTTAATATAGGCATACACATTAATTGGTTATATCATAAAAATAAGCCCATAAACAGCAGCCAAAAAATTGTAGGTAGATGCATCAAGCAACTTGTTACACGTCAAGCGAAGAATTCCATTATTTTTTCGACTTGTTCTTCAACAGCCAAAAAAAGTGCATGGCATTGAAAATAATGATGATGATGAGCCTAAAACGGCAGAAGAGCAGGTTTGCTGCTAAATGCAACTTGCTACTTTTGTGCCTCAACAATGAGAAGAACAGGTGAACAATTGAGGTAGGTGATTCCGTTGTTAGTTTTACGATGCGAGAAACGAAACTTGCTTCTCAATGGGTCAATGGAGAAACTGGTTTTTTATGATGTGAGGGCATACGCTCACGAAATCAATTGTTCATTATGAGCTATAGCCCAGCAATAATTTGATGTTATTATGAGCACTTTATCATATTCACTTGACCATATTCTTCTTGTGCACATTTTTTGTCGACATTGGCCTTCGGAGCAACTTTGTGGAGTGGAGTTACTGCTACAAGCCAAAGAAAAGTGAGAGTGTCACTTTGCCCCGTTCTTTTTTCCATCTAAAAAATCAACGCAACCGATGCAAACGAAAAATACCTAATTTTAATGCTGCGCTCATAGTTTTTTGTATTTACGTTCTGCTGTGAATTTAATTCTGACGCCTTATGATTTTTTTCATGCATTTGCGCTAATTAATTATTTGATTTATTTTATACTCAGCATCTCGATTTGCAAATCCAATCATGTCCCACTTGAAAACGTCGTGCGTTCCAAAACATAGACAATTTTTCTGTGAATTCTGCAAAAACAAAAATCATAATCCGTTCACGCAGCACCATCTACACATTGGAGAGTTGACTGATGTCGCTTAAATATTTTTTCTTTGTTGCTCATCTTCAAGTTTTTAACAAAGCAGCAAACTACTCATTGCATGGCAGTTCTTATTGCAGTCAAAAAATATTATTTTGGGCTTTTGTTGCGCATCTTCAAGTTTTTAACAAAGCAGCATACTACTCATTGCATGGCAGTTCTTATTGCAGTCAAAAAACATTATTTTGGGCAAAAAAATGGCTAAAAATTAACGTCGTAGAGATTACAAAATTACAATGCAGTAATTTTCAAAAGATTTAAATCATAATTTTAAAGTGTTGCTGTGTCCAAATTATGCATGCAAGAAAATGTAAATATTTGAAATAATGAGTCACCGAATAAATTATTGCAATAAATGAGCAAGTAAAATATATTAAAAATTAAAATGGTCCGAAGAATACAAGAGGCTACGCAATATTATATACATATGTGGTCGTCGACCTCAGGTGGTCAAGAGAACTTGCTTTTAATTCCACGTTACGAATTCGGAATAGTGCACTTTTTGGGTATTGGAATTTTCAAGAAAATAATTATCATTTAAAAATTGCCTTTTAAGCACAAAACTCACAAAAAAAAATATTTAATAAAGATAACAGGTGATACGATGCTGATGCCGCCATGTCTTTTGAAATGGCTCAATATTTGGTCATGCATTTTAAAAATTTTCGAAATGCAACGCGTGCACCAACAAATCAACTTGTCATGCGTCAAAAAAATATATTTTAAAGAAATGCAATATTACGTTGATTAATGACGGTGTCAAATCTTAACGAGACAAAGAACAAAAAGCGAATCCATGAGTTCATTGAACATTGCGTCGTAGAATGTGTTAACTTTTTTTTTCAAAAAAGCAATTTTTTGTTGACATTCGCAGTTATATAAAAAGCAAGGCCGGTCAAGTTGATCAGTGTCAGTACTCATCTTGTTGAACTTGAACATTTTATTTTGACAAAAAATGGAAAAGCTTTTGGTACAAAAAAACAGAATTAAAATTGAATGGCAACATTGAAGAAAAAATATGGAATTCAAATTATTATTTTTTTAGGTTTTTGCAGCGGTTTTAGGCGTTGCCTATGGTGGAGGCAGACGCCTTTCGGAGAGTGAATCCCGGCCAATACTGGACGGCTTCGAGACTTTGTGCAGATCTGGGCAAATTGGTGCGTCAGGTGGTTTAGTAGATCTGGATGGCGAGAAAACGTGGGTGTACTGCAAAAAGGCTGGAGGGAAGATTGTCCATGAAAATACGCCTTTCGGAGAGCGAATCCCGCCCGATATTGGACGGCTTCGAGACTTTGTGCAGATCTGGGCAAATTGGTGCGTCAGGTGGTCTAGTGGATCTGGATGGAGAGAAAACGTGGGTGTACTGCAAAAGGGCTGGAGGGAAAATTGTCCATGAGAATACCCAAGAAAAAACTTTTGACGTTCGGGAACCTCCACCACAGGCCGTTTTTGTGAATCCTCCAGACATTTCTCTTAAACAACGTGTTCGTGTCACTGGGTAAAAAAAAAATATTTTTAATTTAGCAATTTTTATTTTTCTGGAGAATTCAGTCGAATATTTTTTTATTTTGACAGAACGGTCAAGGCTCCTCGCACCAAAATCTTTTATGTACCCAACAAGGTGGACACCACCGTGGACATTGACGTGCAATCACAAACAGAGCGCCCCAACAAACCAACTGTCTACTTTTTAAATAATGGACAAGACGGATCCTCCAGTGCCTCATCCCGATCCCCCTCCGATAAGGATGATCAATCACATGAATCAGAGGTTTCCCTGGAAGCTCAAAAGAAACTCTCCAGGAGCGATTTGCTGCGTCTGGTCAGTAAAAGCGGAGGCAGAGCCAAGCTAATTCCGCTGCCGTCCTCGTCGTCATCATCAGAGGATGAATTGGATGCAGCATTCAGCTCTCCAGACGAATATGTCGCAAATTCCCCAAAGAAAAGAGAAGCAGGTGAATCCATTCACTCACGCAATCAGAATAAATGAAGGAGAAGGACAAAGTCGACTGCTCTTTTTGCGAAAGACCAACTAAACTCTTTAGAATCTTTTAACTGTATTTTCATTTCTCATGTAAATAGTACAAGTATTCATTTAATATTACCTTTTATATTTTTAAGAAACAAATGATAATTTTTTACAAAAATAAATAAATATTTTTATAATCAAATTATTTCAATGTGTCGAAAACGGGTAATGATTTTTTTTATTATGAAGCCGGCGCTGCCATTAAAGCTCTTCTCCACAAATTTATAAATGGTTTTAATTAAACATTTTTTGAAAATTTAATGCGACAAAAAAAATTAATCATTTGCCAAAATTATTGGCGTAGCTGTCACGTTAAAATTAAGCAAAAAACAGAGACTTTTCAAAACAAATATGCATTTCAAAACTTGTCATTGGATTGGCTGGATTGACATTCATTCGATTCACGAAAAAGCAATAATATTTTTTTTGCTCGTGTTCTTTCATCGCTGTTGATGGAGTGACTGCCGTGTCGTAATTAGCGACTGATCCCATACAGCGAAATAAAATGTTAATTACACAACCTAATATTTTAGAATAAGTTCCTTTTATAAAATGGCATGGGTTAGCCGTCAGAAATACGTAATAAATTGGACGGGAACAAGAGCCGTTGCACTTGCTGCATTGCGAATAAACATGCAGTTTTGCAGGTTGCTTGAATGAGAAGACGACTATCAACTTATTTGCCTTGTACAGCTGCTAGTTTTCATCATCGTCGTTAATAAACATTTTATTTTACATTTGTTCGCTACACTGCACTGCGCAAACTAGAAAAACGTGGGCAGATTACAATTTTTCTTTTAAAATTTCGAAACCACTAAAAACTTGTGCAACGATGGAACAAGAGCCGTTGCACTTGCTGCTGCTGCAATTGCAATGCGAATAAGGATGCAGTTTGCACAGGTTGCTTGAATGAGAAGACGACTATCAACTTATTTGCCTTGTAAAGCTGCTAGTTTTCATCATCGTCGTTAATAAACATTTTATTTTACATTTGTTCGCTGCACTGCACTGCGCAAACAAGAAAAACGTGGGCAGATTACAATTTTTTCTTTAAAAATTTCGAAACCACTAAATGCTTGTGCAACGAAATGAAATAAAAGACAAGTACGTGCAAACGCTTGGCCACTTGGGTGGTGCGCATGATACTGCCGGCAGAGATATAAAAGAAGCTGCAAAAAAGCTACACTCCATCAGATTCGAATTTGCAGTTGGACAGCAGCAATTTTAAAAAATGAACAAGTTTTTGGTAAATTAAAAAAATAATAACTTTGAATTTTTTAAACCGAATAAAAAATGTCAAAATTAATTGCTGGTTTGTTTTCAGATTTTGACCGCGGTTTTCGGCGCCGCATACGCCGGCTCCAGAACTCTATCCCCCGAGGAATCCATTCCAGGGCTGCAGAATTTCCAGAGTATTATGTGCCCGGGGACGAATTCCCGAAAACGGTGCACTGGTGGACTTGGACGGCGAGAAGACGTGGGTCTACTGCAAACGAGCGGGTGGAAAGACGGTCCATGAAAACACTGAAGAAAAAACGTTCAGCGTGGGAGAGCCCGCTCCCCAAGCCGTGTTTGTCAGTCCCCCTGACATTAGTCTCAAGCAGAAGGTGCTCGTCACCGGAACCGTCAAGGCTCCCAAGACGAAAATCTTTTATGTTCCACCCAAGGTGGACTCTGACGTGGACATTGACGTACAGTCACAAACAGAGCGTCCCAAAAAGCCAACAGTTTATTTCCTTAGCAATGGCGACAGTGACAGCAGCAGCAGTGGCTCCTCCAACAGCGGCACCGGCTATGCCCCACCTCAAAAAGTGGTTCCTCCAAGACAGCCGGGAGGTCTTTACCTTCCACCCCGCGACGATTATGCTGGCGCTGCTAGCAATGCTTCTCCAAATGTGGCCACTCCTCCTCATGCCAATATTGAAGAGGATCCCTCCTCCTCCTCCTCTTCAGCTGAGGAGGTGAACGAGTCTCCAGACTACAGCGACGCCGTAAGTGACGACAATGTAGCTTCAAGACATCAAAAGAGGGAGACGCAATCACTTGACTCTGTTCTTCATATGTTTAAGGTGGATGGGGAGGATGGCAAGCCAAGGCTCATTTTCCTTCGGAAGAAGCTGTAATTTCTAACTAAAGTTTTCCAGCTTTAAAAAATTGTACCTTTTCAAGCTCTTTGTTCAGTATTTTATGTTTGCCTTTTTGTCTTTCTTTTCCGTGTACTAGTCCACTTGCCCATAAGTCTTTTTTTATTTTTGTAACAAAATAAAATATTTTAAGTGAACATGCTGTTGGATTCAATGTGTCCATAATTTCTTGCCTTAATTTGTTTCATGTTTAATCTCCGCTGCTCACCATTTCGTTGCAAAACGCCATCTGACATGGAATCATTCAAGTTCGAGCTGCAACTTGTAGTAAACTTGATAATAGCACGTCAGGAGGAAACGATAACCATTTGCATTGGACGAGTAATTAAGGCAAAGCAATACCGCAAATTGGTATAATATTTATTGCGTATTGTTATTTGGCAATGTGGAAATGAATTTATGAATAGCCCCCAACATGTCATCTGCATTAGTAATCGGCTTAAAGCTTAATGATGTTTACGTCAACTCAGAGCTAACCCGTACATTTTATTTAATTAGTGGACCAACTTGGTCGGCTCCCCACTTGATCGTTTTAACTTTGGAGTAAAAACCTGTTGGAGATGGAAAATTTTTTGGCACTTTTTCTACTGCTGTTGTTAGTAAGCATTTCCATGGCAAAATTTCCCACGAATACCTCAGAAGACAGCCTTGCCATCAGTGCAGCGCTGATCCTGGCAAGAACAGGCCACTTTCCAGAGGCGAAGCTGGTACTCCAGCAAAGGGCACACTACGAGGAGTTGATTGGTCCGCTTGTGGTTCAACTGTACAACGGAGATGTGCAAAACAGCAAGAACGTGTACAGAATGATAAGCGCTCCGATAAGCTGTGCAGCGTATGGCAACGGGGTGCTGGCATGGTATCAGGAGATGCAGAAGCACGCTCATCTGAAACACCCAGAAATCCTGATGCTGTCCAGGTACCTGCATATGAAGGGCTGCTCTGCAACGGAGCCCGTCAAGGCGGCAAGGAGGCTGGCAGGTCCCTTGGAGCAAAAGGTACTGGCTCAGTGGGCTGTAGACATTCGAAACGGAAAAATTGAGCACATTTACGAGTTTGTCAAGTCGTTTTGGGGCGCGGATGTGAGTTTCCGCACTCACATTCCTGAACTGGTCAGCATGGCATTGGACGGAAAATGTACACACTTCAAAAATGTTTTAAAGTTTGTCAGGGATCTCATGTACATTGAGACAATTGCGGAGGGATTCAAAGCTTTGCTCTGGCAGCTAAACAAAATGGAGGAGTCTCACAGCGAGGAAATGATTCTGCTCAGCTACTGGATTCATCGCCACTCCACAAAAAGAAACGGGAAACGAATCGCTGCCAAGCCTGCTTTGGCCACACTCCACGAGAACCTGAAAAATAAAATTCCTGCCGAAATCCGCAATTTGTTTTGGAACAATGGAAGTTGCACAGTGATAAGTGCACGGTTTGGAGGGAAACTAGAGTCCTCTGTGGGCGCACCCAGCGCCAAAAATGGAGAGGCGTTTATTCTCAAGACAAGTGCTCCAGCACTGTGGAATCTAAGGCCAACGGCGATTGTCGCGAGCAAGATGAACTTTGTGCTGAAAAGTGTGTCCACCTCAACGGCCACCGAAAGCTACTACTTGTGCCAATCTCCAGAGGACAACTTCAAGGTGGAGACGTGCAGCAGCAACTCCCAGTCCATTTTTGGGCACCGCTCCCTGTGGGACATTCGGACAAATCATGAAAACAAGACAGACAAGCTGTTTATGCTGCAGAATGAAGTGTACATTTCTGACAATCATTTGGGCTTTCTGAAAGTGGTTGATGATGGCGGGGACGACAAAATGCATGTGCGCCTGTCACAGGATCCGGGGGAAAAACTGGAGTCTTGGCAAATTTCCTGCATTCCAGAACCGGATGAGAAGAGTAACTCGGAGGACGTGAAAAGTAGTAGCAAAAAGGCAAGTGAGGATGGGAGTCAGGGATTCAAGCCAACAAAGGAAAATATAGACAAGGAAGCGGACGCGCTGGAGATGAAATTTAATGAAGGACCCCAAACCGAGTCAGGTGGAGAACATAACGAGAGCTCAGTTGATGGCGAAGAGGAAGAGGACGACATTGCCAGAGGAAGAAAATAAAGCCATATTTTGATACAATTTGAAACTTTGTTCTTTTCGCATTATTGCACATTAATATTTATCGTGATCCTCCTCCTACAATTATCATGCATATCATTTATTTCGCAGAGGTAGCAACGAAAGGATTACACGTGCTATCCTTGGAATTGCTGGAAATATTGCATGTTTTTTCTGTATCGAAATCTGCTTCTTTCAGCAGAGTTACATTTACATTTGTAGAAACTTGATTAAAAGTTAACTTGATGCCTTTTAGTTTGGCAGAGTTATGAGCTGCAAATTCATCTCTTTTCTTTTCAATAATGAGTCATGACCCACGTGTGTGGCCTACTAAGGATTAAAAAAGTCTCAATTTCCTCATATGCCCCAATTAAAATGCACATGCTCGTCCATTTGATTATGCATCATAATTTGATTTCATTTGAACACCATTTTTTCAGTTTTGTTTTCCTTTAATACAGCTAGTATAAATACTCGCATAGGTTTCAACCACTCCTCACATTCCAGTTTCCAGCTGCCACCAAAATTTTTTTCTTGAAAGCTTCATCAATCCCCCCAACAAACCTCAGTTTTGTTTTCCTTTAATACAGCTAGTATAAATACTCGCATAGGTTTCAACCTCTCCTCACATTCCAGTTTCCAGCTGTCACCAAAATTTTTTTCTTGAAAGCTTCATCAATCCCCCCAACAAACCTAGAAATTACTTGGATTTTTATTCTACCAATTATTATTGTGTTGATGCTAGAAAACAGCGCCATGTCCAATTCCGGGTTATCGAAAATTTTACTTTTCGCTGTGGCACTTTACCTGCTTCAGGTTGCTCTCGCTGTTCCTGTAAAGGTATAATCTCTGTGGTTACATGATAAAATTTGCACTTTCAATTTACATTTTCATCTTTTATTGTGCAGGACAGTGATTCCCAGGATGTGGAGGACGCATCCGTTCAGGGCCAGGGCACATGTAAGGCTGTGCTTGATCAATGTAGTGAGAGGAGAACATTTTGCTGCGCGGGACTTGTGTGTGTGAACCTAAAAAAATGTGAGTTTCTAACCTGGCATGTCACTTGACTAAACTTTTTTCAATTCTAAAAAATTGTTTTTTTTTTTCTTGACAGTGCTGAATATTAATCTTGATGTTTGTCTCGACCTCTCTGGTCCACCTCCATGCGCTTCTGCGCAGGCATAGTCCTTTACAGTTTCTTTTTCCCGTCGAGAAAGGAAATGGGGAGAAGGGCAAAGTAGCAGCTATTTATTGATGCTTTTGAAAAAAATGGCAAAAGGAATAAAATAAAAATTAGTACATTCATTTCATCACAATTTAACGCTTTACCAGTGCATTTTATTACTTATTAAATTACCAATTTCATGGAATTGTCCACCCCAATCATTTTATAGTTTTCATAAGATTTCAAGGTCCGCGTATGCACACTCTCAAGTGTCAATATGCACAGATTTGCTGTGCAGATTGCAGCTCTTTAATTTTGCAAAAAACGTAACGACTTTTACATTATTCAACGTGAAGTTTGTTTTTTGATTATTTATCCTTAATGTGCCAGAAGATTTAACACTTTATTCACTATTCAGATTTAGGAGAGTTTAATACGCAAAAACTCTACAAATTCATTTTAAAGTTACGCACAAAAAACTCATTTCGAATTTGATTTGGCACAAATTAAAAATTGTAAATTCGTCCCTTTTACTTCGCTCTGTCTTGACACACGTGCTTGTCCTAAAACGAATGTTTATGGAATTTTACTGTGTAAAACTTTATTGCATTTTAATACGATTTTTTGCAAGTTGGCACTTTAGTGTTGAATTGAAGTCAAAGCTGCAGTTTTTCCTGTTGAACATTCCTCTCTTTGAATAAGAGATCATGAGGATTTTTCAACTATAAATAATAAAATTTTTGTTGCAGCCGCTCTTCACTTTTCAGTTGATAGCTGTCACCAAACAACGTTTTCTTGAGAGCTGCTTGCCTCCATCAACAAGTCAATTTACAGTTTTTGAAGCTGATTTATCGTACTAGGTAATTATTATTGTGTTGAAGCCTGAATTGGGATCATGTCGAATTCCGGGTTATCGAAAATTTACTTTTTGCTGTGGCAGCTTATCTGTTTCTAGTTTCTGCTGCTCTTCCTGTTCAGGTATGATGTATGAGATACCATTGATACAAATTATGTTGAAATGGTTGTGGATTTTTTAATTTATTTTTTTCAGGATGTGCAAGACTCATCAATTCAAGAAGGAAAGTGCAAGGGTGTTCTCCGTACAACGGAAGTTGTACGGTGACAAATGCACGGTTTGGAGGGAAATTAAAGTCCTCTGTGGCCACACCCGGCGCCAAAAATGGGGAGGCATTTATTTATCCTAAAGACAACTGCGCCAGCGCTCTGGAATCTAAGGCTAACGGCGATTGTCGCGAGCAAGATGAATTTTGTGCTGAAAAGTGTGTCCACCTCGACAGCCACCGAAAGCTACTACTTGTGCCAGTCACCAGAGGACAACTTCAGGGTGGAGACGTGCAGCAGCAACTCACATTCCACTTTTGGACACCGCTCCCTGTGGGACATTCGGACAAATCATGAAAACAAAACGGACAAGTGGTTTATGCTGCAGAATGAAGTATACATTTCTGACAATCATTTGGGCTTTTTGAAAGTGGTGGATGGCGGGGACGACAAAATGCAAGTGCGCCTGTCACATGATCCGGGTGAAAAACTAGAGTCTTTGCAAAATTCCTGCATTCCAGAATCGGATGAGAAGAGTAAATCGGAGGAATTTAATGAAGGACCACACACTGAGTCAGGTGGGGAGCATAATAGACATGTGCATTTTGAACAATTTTCCCAACCGCCCGCCTGCAGCCTGATGTATTTTATTTTTTGTGCCTGCGCCCGCCTGCAGCTTCTTCAAAAAAATCGCCTGTGCCTGCGCCTACAGGCGCCTGCAATCAACCATGCGGGTAATAAAAATTGAATTGTAAAGTAGCAAAATCGTTGGTATTCACAAAAAAGTTAAAATTCTTTCTCAATCTGGAAAATTAACATTAATTTGTAAAAATATGAAACAGTGCTACTACGAAACTTATTAGATAAATTGTAAATTTAATTTTAACAACTATTAACGACATCTTTCAGATTTAAGAGCAACAGAATAGACGGAAAATGCACTTCAAAATACTAAAATGACAGCTTTTTTTGTAAAGAGCAAGTTCTTTACTGCATTTTTTGAACTATCTATCGATAATAACAATAACCAATAAATTTTAAGAAAAATTGAGGTAAAGAATATAGTGCATATTTAAAAGGAATCAATAAGAAAAAAGATTCGAACAAACAAAAAGGGCATAATTCAAAAATGTATACATAAAACTAAATCATTAAACATCGAGAAATGTCATTTATGTTACACTTTTTTAAAAATGTAAGGTACTTGCAGGCGCCTGCAAATTTCAGCCGAAGTTTTCGCCTGTGCCTGCGCCTGCAGACAAAACTTATTTTCCTTTTCAGGCGCCTGCGCCTGCAGGCGGGCACAGGCGCCCATGCACATGTCTAGAGCATAACGAGAGTTCAGTTGATGGCAAACAGGAAGAGGACGACATTGCCAGAAGAAGAAAATAAAGCCATATTTTTTGTTGATACAATTTGAAACTTTGTACAATTCGCAGTATTATTGCACGTTACAATTTATCGTGATCCTTCTCATTTGCGTTTTAGTTTGGCAGAGTTATGAGCTGCAAATTCATCTGTTTTCTTTTCATTAATGAGTCATGACCCACGTGTGTGGCCTACTAAGGATTAAAAAAGTCTCAATTTCCTCATATGCCCCAATTAAAATGCAAATGCTCGTCCAATTGATTAAGCATGAAAATTTGATTTCATTTGAAACCTATTTTTTCAGTTTTGTTTTCCTTTAATACAGCTAGTATAAATACTCGACTAGGTTTTAACCACTCCTAACTTTCCAGTTTCCAGCTGTCACCGAAAAGTTTTTCTTGAAAGCTTCACCAATCCCACCTAGAAATCACTCGGATTTTTATATTACCAATTATTATTGTGTTGATGCTAAAAAACAGCGGCATGTCCTATTCCGGGTTATCGAAAATTTTACTTTTTACTGTGGCACTTTACCTGCTTCAGGTTGCTCTCGCTTTCCCTGTAAAGGTATAATCTCTGTGGTGACATGATAAAATTTG
>JAANSP010000416.1:0-22172 GCA_036850745.1 Homidia socia | reverse complement strand
ATCTCTGTAAAAAAGTGTTCAAAAATGGGATAGAAGAGGTTTACGTTTCGGAGATTGAATATTATATCAGCAGCAGTGGAAATGACAATTGGGTAAAAAAACGTTTTCTTCTTCTTTTTCATCACGTTATCCAATATATCATACTACCGTTAACAATACCAACGGCATGAGCATGTAAGGAGACTGTTTTTGTTCCGTGATTGAATTTAATGAAAACCCAACTAGGACGGAAGGACACGAGAGCAAAAAAATGGACACTGGCTGAGTAAGAGATGAGATGAAATGAAAGCAAACAACAGAGAAACGCATGGTCAAAATGGAAAAGTAAACTCTGTTGATTCGCAACTAAAAAATCACTTTTTTTCTCTGTCCCTATCAATCTGGCTTGATCCTTACATGAAGCTGTCTTGGCATTGAAACTGTATATCAATTTGTTATGCGGATGTTTTTTTCTTCCATTTCCCTATCTGCCCACTCCATAAAGCATTGGTTTATTTATTTAATCATTATTGTTATTGAGTTGTGAAGTGTGCTATTACGAAAGGGGAAACTGTAGGATGTGCACTATATTCGAGCAAGCGGACAAGGCTTTTATTCTCTCTTTCTCTTTCATTTTTATTCATTTTTTTCATCATAAAACAATGCATACATTCTTAAATAAACGTTGAATGATGATGAAGATGCTACCTAACAATACAGTAATAAAAACGGTCACTTTTATCATGATGATAATAATAACGATTTTTTGTGGAGTGGGATACATTTGCAGAATATAAAGAACACGGGGTTCTGAGTAGAGATGCTGCTTTTTGGTCATGGACCAGTAGGTACGAATAACAAAAAATAAATAATAATAATCACATTTTGCAATATAACGTATAAAATACAATATGGATTATTATTAGGAGGAAATAAAGCTTTCACTTGGAAGAGATGATCATCTCATCGATGCTGTTTGTTTACTAGTAACTCTACTTGGTTTCCTTTCTGCTGCTGTCCTGTAGCAGAGAGGGATGAGTATAATGAACCGAGTAGAGAAAGAAAAGGAGTTTGGTCGTTTCTAACGATGAGGGCGAGAGAGAGAGAAAGAGAGAAATGTATATACTCTGCATATACACGTAATAATATCAAAATGTATTATTATTATTATAGCAGAGCTCATAGAGCCGTGCACGATGAGCACAAGTGTGTACACTAGTAAAAGCAGGTAAATATTATCTTTATATACAATTTTTCCTTATTATTTGCTTGGAGAAATGGAACAAAATTTTGCTGACCGTTTTTTTCTTCTCTTTTCATCTTGTGTGATTGCCTAAAGGGACTCATTACTTGAATTCATGATTTCTCTTTTATTTACCTCACTTCACATTTCTCAAATTATTAGTACAATTTCCATCAGTTGTATTGAAGAGGAAGAAGACTGGAAAAGTTGCCAGTGGAAAAGACGTTGAAAATATTATATGGACAGACAGGAAATGGAGAAATATAATCTCTCTTTTTCTCCTCAAAATATAATGATGTTGTGTGTGGGCATTAATTTTTGTGAATTCATTGGAATCAGACAAACACGCCAGGAATAACCATCGCCACCACCGCGTCTCTGATGCCGAGTATCTCGGCCTGAGTTACACATAATCATGGATGAAGAAGGAAAACGACAAATTGATGTTTTGACATTTAGTATTAAATTCAGCATCACATTTCACAGCAACAATTTATTTTTGATGAGATAAAATAAGTAAATGTATAATCATGGATGAAGAAGGAAAACGACAAATTGATGTTTTGACATTTAGTATTAAATTCAGCATCACATTTCACAGCAACAATTTATTTTTGATGAGATCAAATAAGTAAATGAACAGGAAAAATTATTCAGTATTAAATTTTCTTGGAAATAATATTCCAATCATGGCGCTTAGTAAAGCCATTACTATTTGTGAATATTCTCCCCTCTCTCCACCATACAAAATAGTCAAAAGAAAACCCACAACAGTGCAGTGGTTTGACTCAACATTTTCTCTTTTGTTCATGGACCGGTTTTTAAATTGAATCTTGGCAAAGTTAAGCCAAGTTAACTCTAGTCGTTTTCTTTGTGTAACACAAAAGAAGCGACTACAACAGTGGTTTGACTCAACATTTTCTCTTTTGTTCATGGACCGGTTTTTAAATTGAATCTTGGCAAAGTTAAGCCAAGTTAACTCTAGTCGTTTTCTTTGTGTAACACAAAAGAAGCGACAACAACAACAACTTATACACATGATGAATTCACTGTGCATGCATTAAGGTTTTAGGGTTTCCGTTTCACAAACAACAGTGTTTTGCCTATACACTTTTTGAGACTAGTCAAGATAGGTATATACGGCCATTATAATGCCAAGGTGAATATAAACGAACGTGTGGTGGTAGAAAAAAAGATTTTTCTCTCTTCTTTCTTCTTTTGTCCTACGGTTTAACATTTCCGATTTTCTCTTTACTGCTCAACCACTCACGTAAAAACATTACATGGTTATTTCTCTCCGTTCCATTTGTCTACTGTGCATGAGAAGCACTTGAAAAAAAGGTACTGACTGCCACGATGCCATAGGAAAACGTTTCACGGAAGCTGTGTGTGTATATATATACTCAAAGGATTCCTCAATGTTTCGGCTTTTCTTTCAATCTCTTTTTTATTTCACTTTCCATCAAAGGATTTTTTTCGGTATTTTTATAGTTGAAAGGACCAACTTGAAAAAGGAATGAACTGACAAACTGAGCAAGACTTTAACAGAGACAAAAAGAGGATATGTGTAGAAAAAAAGTTTCAAAGCGAAAGCAAACGCCTTTGAACACTACTTTGGCACCATGTTTATCATATATATAGGATTAGTTTCGCTTTATTATTTTTATTGTTGTTGTTGTTGCTGTTGTAGTAGTAGAGTAGTAGTGCGTGTGAAAGTGTGGTGGTGGTAGCAGGGAAATGTGCCTACAAACATTTTTGTTTTTCGACGGTACATTTCTTGACGCTGTTTATCTTTACAAAAAAATCGCGAAAGTGTGTGAAATTTAATTTACAAACACAATAAATTTCATTTCCGATTTCACGTGAAACCTCTTATAACCTGACATACACAGATCAGATCAATAAAGGAACATTTCATTTTATAATTTACAAGTTTGTACAGTAAAATTTAAGTAAGAGAATCTATTTTGATGGAACGAATGCTCTGAATTTATACAACTGGCTTGATGATATGCTCATCTCTTTTCACTCTCTGGTAATGCGAGCGGTATATGCACAAATGTACTATAACTTTATATGGAATGTATTTTTACCATTTAAAAATTAGACCAAAGGGACGGTGTTGTTACTTTTGGGACTGATTTTGGACCCCTTATTTAGATGTGCAAATTCCCACCATCAACAATGGGTCCATGTTGCAAGTCATACCCTTGTTGACCATTGCTAGGAGCTCGTGTATTTGAATCATGCAATAAATTACCTTGTAAGCCGTTATTTCCAGCGTAAGCGATAAAAGAAAGACCATGCCGTCCGTTGTTCTTTCTCCCACCTCCACAACCAGCAATACCACCAGAATTTCCTGTTTCCGACAGCATGGCAATGTCAGCAGGCTTCTTTTCGCCTGTCATTACACCACCAGTAGCAGCATTATCATTAGAGGCTAGAGCAGGAGGAGCAGCAGCAGCACGTGGCCGTTGGCTTTGTCGCATGATGAAGTCGTGATCAGGGTGCGAACATTCTTCATTGTCCCTGTCGTCTTCCTCATCCGATTCATCCTCGTCATCATCATCATCATCTTCATCCACCACTTCCTCCAGCTCATCTTCATCCTCTTCTTCATCATCTGTTTCTTCCGGGTACAGATCCTCTACCACCATCCCAGCCTCGTTATCGTGCGGAGAAGAAGAAGAAGGGTAAACCAAGTAGCCCTCATGAATTTTCTCTGCATCGTCATTCCCGCTTCCATCTTCCTTGCTCTTGCCGGGGTTGCCGCAAACCAAACAGGAACGCTCAGCATTTTTCATCCCAGAGGAACTTGTTACCGTTTGGGTAATAACAATCAGGTTCCCGTTGTTCATCTCCATGCGTTTTATTTTTGCTCTTATTTTCACCGCTCTTATCCCTTTGTAGACAATGTTCCCGTTGCTTTTCTCTTTGGAAGTGGTGGTGGTGGCTGTGCCCGTTTTATCCATCCCACCACTGCCGCCACCGCCACCACCAGCAGCAGCATCACCTTCCTTCTCAATCAAGGATTCCGAGGTAATAAAGAGCCCCTTTAGTTTTCCCAAACATTTTTCTCCAATAAGCGATGGTCGCTTTCTTCCTCGAATTATTTCACGAACGCGGGCAATCAGACCCTTCTTGTCTGTTCCGTCATTTTTGAAAATCTCGGAACTGAGTGTCGCCACCAGTAAAATTGTGATGGGTTTGTAAACGCCGTAAATTACTCCAAACCAAATAGATGCAGAGGTTTTCTTGGGCTGGAAAGTTGTATTGATCCAATCATCCACCATGAAATGGACGAGAGACGTGAGAATGTTGAAAATCCCCCAAATATTCAACGCTGTTTTGTCCTCCTGAATATATAGATACACACAAAAGTAAACATGAAAGGGGATCAACTCAAGTCCATAAAGTGGAAAGAAAAAAAACTAAAAAAAAACTAACGGAAGATGCAAGCAAAAAATGGAGTGCTACTTTTTACTCTCCACTTTTTTTCTTCACAAAATGACTCAAATTTAAGACGCAACAGCAACTCTACATGATGCAAAGAAAGCGGATAATAGTGCTTGTGTGTGAGTGTGGGATATTGGGAAACGAGATATGAAATTGTCATGTCCTCAAGGCATTACACCAGGAAAAGGAAAGCTCCTTCAGGTATTCGGTTCCATATCCTCTTCCAACGCGCCGCGTCTGTATTTTTATTATTATTTACCATTCTTTATACTATTATAGCTATCGAAAGGCTTTACCATTATTATCATTCCGTAGGTGTAGATTGTATCATTATTTTTTTCAATGTTTGCTGAAACTTGATCATGATGATGGCGTTGGCGATCCACCAGTTATATGACCGTGTGCAGTAAGTATACACGTAACATGAAAAACATTTTCAGCAAAGGAATTGATGGATTTGATAGCAAAATTATAATGATACTAAGTGATAAATTTATATCTACTGTTTCGGTAACTTTATCAACTTTTTCCGTTTTATAGAAAAAAATACGAGTGTGCTTTTATTATTAATAATGCCATTATCGCTCCAAGGATGATTTATCATTCCGTAGGTGTAGATTGTATCATTATTTTTTTCAATGTTTGCTGAAACTTGATCATGATGATGGCGTTGGCGATCCACCAGTTATATGACCGTGCAGTAAGTATACACGTAACATGAAAAACATTTTCAGCAAAGGAATTGATGGATTTGAGAGCAAAATTATAATGATACGAAGTGATCAAATTTATATCTACTGTTTCGGTAACTTTATCAACTTTTTCCGTTTTATAGAAAAAAATACGAGTGTGCTTTTATTATTAATAATGCCATTATCGCTCCAAGGATGATGGCAAGATGGAACTCGTTTGTAAATTTTGCTCGCCTTCGTAGTAACGTGTTGTTCTATATACATTTTTTGTATTTCCTTTTCATATATGCATACCCAGCGGCTCTTTTTCCTTTTGCATCAATTGCTGCTTTTTATCCCTTTACTACTACTTTTTGCATCAATGACTACTGGTCATCATAAGTAGACAGACAGTATGGTACAAAGAGAGACATTCCACTGTTCCTTTGTTGTTCAATTTATTTAGCACGAAAAATCCCTTTTAGCAAGTATAATTTTCAACGCAACCGTTAACCAAAAAATATTGTTTTTAGTTTTGTACATTCAGTTTCCTTTGTTGTTCAATTTATTTAGCACGAAAAATCCCTTTTAGCAAGTATAATTTTCAACGCAACCGTTAACCAAAAAATATTGTTTTTAGTTTTTGTACATTCAATTTCAAGCTAAACTAGATTACTACGTGTATTCTGAAAGAATTTTTTTTTATATATTTCATGTGCCAACTTTTTCAAAAACGTAAACTAAACTTTTCAGTAAATTTTAACCAGTTCCAGCTGCATTTGCTCTCCATACTCTCGTTGTTCGCAATACATGTTCAGAGTTGGCAAAAAAGTTTTATTGGCATACTAGTACTCGGAATTACAATAAACTATTTTGGAATACGCTTCGTTCCTTCTTGTGTACATTTGCCTTTTTGCTACAATTAACGAACTACACCCAATATCACTTTCACTGGAAATAATTAGTCTGTTGAAACTTCAGAGACTAGAGCCGATGCTCACATTGGTTTTGCTTATGTCAATACACATTACTACAATCATCATCACAAAATTCACACATGCAAAAAAATATCTCGTTCACTTGAAAAACTTGTTCATTTTTCCACATTGGATGGAACATAATTTTTACGTAAATAATGAAAGCTAATTAACAACCTGGACGAGATTCAATTCTATAAAATAGTATTAAAGAACGAGGAAAAAAAAGGATAACAAAAAGTACACAAAATGTGCGTTGAATTTTTCTTTCTGTTTCGTATAAGCGAAATAAACAAGCTACCAACTCCATGTATATTTACATTCATTAAAACATTTGCAATGGTTATTTCAAAGAGTGTCAATAACCAAAACCAGATCACAGAGAAAATTTCCGTATAAAATCAAAAATTAAAACAATGTCTAACGACGTTAAAATAAAACTGGTATATTTTGAAAACAAGTTTTATTACATCTCTGCATGAGTATTTTATCATTACCAAAAGTGCCATCATCGAACCACTCATTGGAGAAAAGTAGATTTTCTGTCTTTCTTTCCCCAGACCAGACTCTGCTGGTGTTCTTGTCATGCCCGGTGTCGCTGCTAAATATGCGTATTTCACTAATACGATTGCGATTGTCAGTCCTGCAAACACACGTTCACGTATAGGAGGTGGTGTATGGAGAAAGCAACATACATGACGTGAGCAAGGCAAAGAAGGTGTATGATCACCATCATCATCATCATATTCATCATCATCGTCGACTATCTGCTGCTTCCCTTCTTCAACTCCCTCTCTTCAATGCTGTTATGAATTAAGCCAGGCTTGTCTGTTTCTAACATTTCAATTAACGCCATGAATGCATGCATGCATTAGACGATGATGATGATGAAGAAGATTCCCTGATTCCCTCTCTCTAAATATATGCTTCTATGAAAATTCATTACCACTATACATACGCATACCACACTCGATATATTATTACAACAACCAGAGACTCTCGTAGGTAACTTTCCTTCTACTGCCACCACCACAGCAGCATATCATCAGCACAGACATGGGAAGAGAATGGAAAGATGTGTGCTTTTAAATCTTCACTGCTGAAGAAGGAGAATACAGATGAGAGACGAACTGATTAAATCCAAATTAGTTTTGCATTTAATTAAGTTGCATTAACCAAAAAGGGTCTGGTGGTGGTGGTGGTGGAAGGAGAGAAAGAAGGTTTTCTCTAAAACAATTCTTATTTTGGACTCGCTGACTATGAGGCATCCCATTTTCAGCGTGATTACCTTGAAAGCCCCAACACACTTGTGTACCTGATGATTTTGTAATATTCTCTACGGGGAAAAACAGAGCAGACCAGAAGAGCAAAAAGAGGATGATGATGGCCGTGTGTGTGGTGATGGTGTGGATGTGTGGCAGATATGAAGGATTCAAATGGAAAAGTAGACTAGATTGCATTTTTATTTTTTATTCTGGGTAATGCTTGATTACAACTTTTTTTGTTTTTTTTCTGTTCCTGCTCCCCTTGGAAATTTAATCAAGAGGCTTTTTTAACCGTTGAATGGATCGAATTCGAGAAGATTAATTCCCGGTAAAAAAGCTGTGATTATATAGTGTTCATAAGAGTATATTATTCATATGCTCCATCAAAAGGAAAATAAGATGATTTGATGATAGGAATTATAGGATGTGAAATTTATGAAATATGTTGTTATACTACTCAAAAAAGTGAATTTAAAAGTTTTTATGATCATGAAAAAAGTAATAAGGATTTAAGCAGCAAAGTAATAAGCACGTATACAAATGTGGTTAGATAATGTAAATGTAAATATAATCATTATATCACTTACGAAAACAGATCCAAAAAAGAGAACCATACAAATGCTTGTCTGCCATGTCAGCACGTAAAGTCTGATAACCCAGTGAATGCCATAAAATGTTTCTGTTGACGAAAGAAAAAATTGAAAATTGTTATATTTTTGCGGAAAATATGAAACCCATCATCTCTTAATATTCGTTTATCATGATGATCACGATGATGAGACTGTCAACAATAAGTACATGTATGCTTTTTAAACAAATCTTTAAAGAGAATAAAATGAAAAAACTCACGTGAAAGTGGCATGTCTCTGACATTCTTCAATTCTTCCAGAATAGTAAACGAGTAATCATGATACATCTGTTCCACTGCTCGCTTTCTCCGCTCAGCCTTGCGAAAAGTCTCTTGAGAAAATATGTCCGTTTCCATATTCAGCACAAACTTTTCCATAATTTCCTCTCGAATTGATGACCATATCAAATACTCGTCCCTGTCATCTTTCGGCAGGCCATTGTCGTCAACAATGTAGTGGAGGGATAAACGTTTGGAAATTTCTGCAAATTGATGCCAGTTTTTGAACAGGGAAATTTCCATCAGGGAGAGAATATGCCTAGGACTTTTGGCCAGTTCCAGAAACAACAACTCTTCCAAGTATTTCATTCCTCCCACGTTCTTCTCCTTATTATTATTATTATTATTCCTCTTCTGCTTCCCACCCCCGTCACTTTTGTTCAAATTTACGTGGGATTTATTGTTTTTCAGTAAAGCGTTCAAGTTTTCCTTGCTCATTGTAAATATCATCATTTCGATATCATTTTTGCAAAATTCTCTTGATTGGTTCAAAAAAGATGACATTTCAGAGGGAGGAGGATCGACAGGATGGTGGGAAACGTCGCGACGTGATATGGTCGCTTTTGTTACGGAATCTTTCCGGACATGATAATTATTTTGACCTTTTATCAGACGATATCCAGTTACACGCGTTGGTTGTTGTGTGGTAGTAATGGTGGTGGTGCTGGTAGACGGGGCTGAAACAGGACTCATTTCCTGTGTCTCTTTTCCCTGTCCCTGCTCCTGTCCGCTATCGTCATCATCATTACCAGCTTTCTCCACCGGAGCAGAAGCATTATTGCTACCTGTAGCTGCTGGTATTTTCCCATGCTCCTTCTCATATTTCCCTGTTGGTGTGACCATGGTCGTCGCATCACGCTTCCAGCGATGTCGAACAAAATCTGTAGCCTGAATCAGGTTTTTCCGGATGGGGTTACCAAGAGAAGGGTCACCCGTAGGTGTGTTGGAGTTGGATGATAGTTTGTTATTATCAGCATCTTTAAGCAACCTTTTTTGCTTGATTCTTTGTGCTGCTCGAAGTTTTTCTAATGTTTTGGAACAAAGGAAAAATAGCCTGAATCAGGTTTTTCCGGATGGGGTTACCAAGAGAAGGGTCACCCGTAGGTGAGTTGGATGATAGCTTGTTATTATCAGTATCTTTAAGCAACCTTCTTTGCTTGATTCTTTGTGTTGCTCGAAGTTTTTCTAATGTTTTGGAACAAAGGAAAAATAGCAAATGGTTGGCTTTATTTAAGGAAAGGGATGATGCGTGTGGGGAGATAACCTCAATGGACTGCATCAAGCGTTCAGAGATTGAAGAGTGCAAAAGAGAGTTTAGGGTTGTTGTATCTGTAAGGTTGCTGGTTGTAGAGGTAGTCGCCTGGTCATTATGAAAGAAGCTTTGGAACAAAGGAAAAATAGCAAATGGTTGGCTTTATTTAAGGAAAGGGATGACGCGTGTGGGGAGATAACCTCAATGGACTGCATCAAGCGTTCAGAGATTGAAGAGCGCAAAAGAGAGTTTACGGTTGTTGTATCTGTAAGGTTGCTGGTTGTAGAGGTAGTCACCACCTGGTCATTATGAAAGAAGTTTCTCTCATCCTTTAAAAATTCGGAAAGCGACCTGTTTTCGTTTAGTATTCCATTTTTGTTCTCAAACAGCAAATAGATGAGTCGTGAGTAATATCTTGACAGCTTGGAATCCTTGCCTATTTTATCCACCAAACTGAACCGGGCAGGGTGCTCGTAAAGCGACTGATTGTAAGTGAGAAATAGTTTACGTGACTCTGAAGGTGTCAAGGGTGGTCTGCTTGCTACAGTCGGGAAATGGTTTTCAGATGGGCTGCTGCTTGTCGACGACGAGCCGTGATGTTGATTCATTGTTGACGAGGGTGTCGTATAACCTGTCACACGCTCCATGTAGCGCTCGCACATTGAAGTACCACCACCCTGATAGTAGTAGCAGTATGTATCAATGACATTCTCTGGCTTAACATCAAACGTCGTGGACAGGGTCACAAAGAGGAAAAATGTGGACATGAGGGTGCTTTCAGAAATAGAAAGAATCTGGGAAACGGTAAGAAATGTTGTGTAAAAGCTTTGAACTGCTTTGGGTATAAAAGTTAATTTTACGCATCTTATATATATTATTATTATTATTACAGTCTCAAAATTCTTCCAATAGTAAGGGTCGTTCCCTAAAAAAGTAATGTGGAAATGAGGGGAAATGTTCATCAAAAAGTTTTAACGCAGCAGCAGCAGATGCTATTTAAACTTGTCTTGTGTGTTATACTCATTTACTCAAACAACTTTTGATTTGATGAGAAATTAATGACATTTTTTAGGTATAAAAGTTAATTTTACGCATCTTATATATATTATTATTACAGTCTCAAAATTCTGCCAATAGTAAGGGTCGTTGCCTAAAAAAGTAATGTGGAAAGAGGGGAAATGAGGGGAAATGTTCATCAAAAGTTTTAACGCAGCAGCAGCAGATGCTATTTAAACTTGTCTTGTGTGTTATACTCATTTACTCAAACAACTTTTGATTTGATGAGAAATTAATGACATTTCGACAAAAAAACAAGACACCCCATTGCGAAATCTTTCAAGAGAGTGCTTAAAAATACTTGAAAATGACATTTCATAGTTTCATACTGACTAGTTTTCAACCATTATAGTTTTTGCATAGAGTGTAAAATGACTTTTCAGTTCTCTCTTTTTGAGATGAAAAAATGTTGTCTCCTCCTCCGTTACACACACACTTACATATACGTGCTCTAGCATACGAATAGACATTTTACACGAAAAAGTTTTTTAATCTCAGCTTTTCTGGGATATTTAAACGCGCTATAATTTAACTACTTTTGCGAGAAAAAGCTCCATATCATACTCGCCAACTTGTGAACAAGAGAATATACAGCATTGAAAATGTACTTGTGTGCATATAGTTTGTCGATGAAAATAAAGTAGTTTTCCTCCCTTTCATGAAAACTGTTTGAAAGAATAGACACGACTTTGCATTTCAAACAGAAATTTGATTTCATCTCAAATATATGTCTGGGGTTATCAGCGAAAAAAGGTGAAGGTAAATATGAGGGAACACGGCATTGAAAATAAAACTACTAGAATGCATTGGCACGTAATTTACATCAAAGCAGCAGTGGCAGTTGTAAGATGGCATTATTGGTGGTGCTAAAATTTCATGTGCCAATACGCTTCCACTTTTTCTGTGAATACCTAGTTGCATATTGACGTTATTACAATAAATGCAGTAAAAACCATATCAGCTTGCATTTACCGAAAAAGTTCATTGATGGAATCATATTATATTATTTATTATTATTATGATGGCAATTTCAGTGTCACGTCGGCAGGGGCAATGTCATTTCTAAAAATTCCAAGCGCGTCTCGTGTGTGCCTTTATGAAAGGTAGACCAGAGAAAAATAAACGACAGTTTCAACGACTGATCTTATCTCTGGTATAAACTTTTTAATGAAGATGAACTAAATGAATTTAAATGTCAGTGCCTTTTCTATACCTAAAAAAGGTTGTGCTCAAGAGAAAAGCCTCAAAAAGAGAGTAAACACGAGCAACATGTAATTGTCTCAGGGGCACACACTTTTATAATTAATGACATTTAATGTGTGTGAGTCGTGTGTGGTGCAGTTGGCAGGGCAGAGGTTCTTTCCGTTGTATTTACATTCTGTCGTTGTTGTAATGGATTGCAAAGTGATGCTACCTTCAACTTTAACCTATTTCAAAAAAAGACTTACCAAGTCAATAATAACGACTGCAAGTGTGAACCTCCGGAGAAAGTTGATGGCATCCTGATTTCGTCGGTACTGTCGCTTGACTCTCCTTCGCTTAACCTGGACATAGAGCTGCTTCTTTGCTGAGCCTATGTTGCTGCTTATAATAACGACTGCAAGTGTGAACCTCCGGAGAAAGTTGATGGCATCCTGATTTCGTCGGTACTGTCGCTTGACTCTCCTTCGCTTCACCTGGACATAGAGCTGCTTCTTTGCTGAGCCTATGTTGCTGCTTTTAGTCTCCTTTGCATCATCTTCCTGCTCCACTTCCACGTTTAGCGTTTCCGAATTTTCCTTCTCCATCGTCATTGTGCTTGCTGTGTCACTGCTACTACTCGCAGGATGGTCAGAAATTGAAAGTGACGGCTGTAATTTGCTATCCATTTCCTCATCTGTGGAATACAAACAAATAAAGTAATTATTTAATTTGGATAAAAACAAGATAAAATACTATATGCAGTTGTTCAGCCACTGTACAGCACTGCTAACACTTGTTTAGGATGATGATGTTTATTTATTGGGTAAACATAATTAATATAATTGTTTAATTATGAAAGTAGTTACTTTTTTAATACTTACTTCATTTGCAACCAGCGAGAGAGATGTTGAAACCAGTGAGAAGGAGTAGGAGGATTTTGAAGTTATTATATGCAGTTGTTCAGCCACTGTACAGCACTGCTAGCACGGTTTAGGATGATGATGTTTATTTATTGGGTAAACATAATTAATATAATTGTTTAATTATGAAAGTAGTTATTTTTTTAATACTTACTTCATTTGCAACCAGCGAGAGAGATGTTGAAACCAGTGAGAAGGAGTAGGAGGATTTTGAAGAGTGAATAGAAAGTGAGCTCACTGAACTGTGAATTTACATCTGCTTGTTGCTCTTGTTTTCTTCCCTTTCCTCCGGGACAAAATATTATTATTTTATTATGACTGTGTATATATTTTTGTGTATCCGCAGTTCCCAGGTTTATCTTAACCTTTCACAATAATAATATTCCCTCCAGAGAGTTGATGAGAGAGGTTGTGTTAGTTGGCTATTACATAATGTGAAGAAGGTGTGTCAGCAGAACTAGTAGTGTGCAAGTATGCCATTAACTTTATTACTGCAAAGAAGATGATAACAGCCACACTGAGTGTTCCAATCACCCCAAACCCTGTACACAAGAAAGGAAGTCACTACAATACCACAACAATCGGGGCAAGCTGATACTGCTAGTAAAAATCTCGAGATGATTATTATGATGCCCTCCTGCTATAAGAAGATTTTTTATTTAGATATTTTGTATATTATATTGTATGTGTACGTGCTTAATGGAATGCACCTATAAGTTACCTGAGTGCAATGTGCAAACGGTTGTGGCTCTATAAAGATACTCTACTTACTTCTCTTCTTCTTATAGATATATATCGCTCGTCGTCGACAAGTACGACGAGGAGTGGAGCAATATTTCATGTGTTGAGCCTTTCACCTCTCACACGGAACTGCAGAAAGCCACGGATAAGACGACAAGATTTAAACAAGATACGTACAGAGAAAATCAGGGGAAAGTTGTGAAGCTGTTTGTATAGAGACGTTTGAGATTGTGTGAAAGAGCACCAACCAACATAACCAAGAGAGAAAGCAGCATGCTAGAGGGAGATGAGGAGGAGAGACACTTGTACTACATTTTGGAATACTATCTGGGAAACCAAAGATGCAAATACATATGTATACTCACTTGATGGAATGGATAGCAGCGCAGTACAGCAGCTTTGTCGATTTCCATCTTTGCCACTTTTTCTGTCACACTCAAAAAAATAAAATGGTAATAATAATGCTGGTATAGGTTTGTTCATTACATTTTAATCTATATAGCAGCCAGCCATAAGGCAAAAGAAAGGTAACAAACACTCAACATGTTGGAAAAGTGAGATATTCTGCGACTGCAAATCATTGGGAATGTCAGATATCACTATTATTCTCTTCTTGTTGTCTGCAGTTGTCGGGTGAAGAAAACCTGTGCTCATTCATATAAATATGTATATTATGGTGGTGATGATGATGAACAGGTACGGGAGAGGTTTGCTTTACGCATGCTTGTCTAGTGGTGGACCACGGAATGTTATATGTAGCGTCATAATAACATGGGTGGTATTTAGGTAGTAGCATCCTCATCATAACATAGTGACTGCAAATCATTGGGAATGTCAGATATCACTATTATTCTCTTCTTGTTGTCTGCAGTTGTCGGGTGAAGAAAACCTGTATTCATATATTATGGTGGTGATGATGATGAACAGGTACGGGAGAGGTTTGCTTTACGCATGCTTGTCTAGTGGTGGACCACGAAATGTTATGTAGCGTCATAATAACATGGATGGTATGTAGGTGGTAGCATCCTCATCATAACATAGCGTTCGTTGTCAAAGAAGGTTGATAGTCGTCAAGAGCAAAAACATGGAATCACAAGACAAGGACTCTTATGATTAAATATAATGGCTGCTCAGAGAGCATATCATTTTCTTGAAAAATCATCATCATTATACTTTTTATTTCCGGCTAGATCAAAAGGAAAAAATAAGCAGCTTGCTGATTAGAGGAATTTATACAGAAAAATTTATTTAAAAATAACATGTTTTCATGATAACTTTCAAGATAAAAGATGCCAGAAATCATAATTAAAGCAACACAGGGAAGCTTTCAAGTTTAACTTTCAATTCTATTTTTTGAATTCCCGGTTTCCCCATTTTTTGTTGATGCCACACACCTAATTTTAAGATGCGCCCTATACTTTTCATAATGAGAGTTCTTTCTATAACCGCTGCATAACAACATAACATTCCAATGGGAAACACAACGACATTTCACCTGTTTGTCCCACTTTTTTCTTCCTAATTTTATGATGCGCCCTATACTTTTCATAATGAGAGTGCTTTCTATAACCGCTGCATAACAACATAACATTCCAATGGGAAACACAACGACATTTCACCTGTTTGTCCCACTTTTTTCTTACGCCTACATTATTTCTTTCGACAAAACAAGGTAATTTCGCATGTTATAAAACTACTTTTTTGCTGCTGCTGAGAAAGCCACTTTTCGTTGAGCCTTGAGTAAGAAGAGGAGCACTTCACATTGAACAACAACAACAACAAGTACAACCTTTCCCATTTTATTTTCCACAACATTCATCCAAGGCTGCTCTCTGAGGATACGGAAAGAAAGAAAGATGAAGCCAAAAACCTTTCCAAACACATTTTTTGCTTATTCATTGCCTGCTCAACAACAACAACTTTTTTGCTTAAATTTTACACTGCTTGCACATAGGGTCTCTTTGGGCTTCCCATTGTTTTCCAATACATGTTTATTTTTCATGAAAGGAAAAGGAGAAATAAAGATCAGCCAAAATATTCAAAGGGCAAAGCAGAAGAGAATAAAAAATGAAAAAAGGTACGTTTTCCACTTGAGTATATATGGCTTTACATGAGATTTTTTTCCCTCTTGTTGCTTTTCCTTGTTCCTTTTTTATGACGAACGTGCTTATACAACCAAAATTTTGATCTTGTCTGTGGAGTAGCAGTGATAATTATAGAGAGATATGAGCAGTGCATTTATAATATATAAATTTTGAATGATGCAACAAATACAACTTTAAGCTATACCATGTAAACAAAAAACAACCTGTCGGGTTTCTTTATATTATTTGCTTTTTGTATCTGTGAGAGGTTTATTTTGATAAGTAAGAAACATTATTACTTTCTACCACCATCCCTGCACCCAGAAAAAGCCAAAATGCTGGAAGGATTTTTTCGTACACATAAAATGGTTGCAGAGTACATACCTATATGTATAAATATATGTTTTCTTTTCAGACACGCAAAACTTTTCAAAGTAATAATGCGAGTAGAGTGGTATCGCATGCCTATGTTGTGTAACTTTTTTTTATATATGAAACCACTGCTCTATGTAAACGAACAAAATCGACAAGTTACTTTTTTTCTTTCAAAGTATCTCTCTACTCTCCACTCCCTGAGCACTTTATTCATTTCCCACGTCAACTTGTTGATTCTAAAATGGCAGTGCTGTTGCTGATGGTGCTGGTGAGCTGGTAAAACACAACACCGACCTTTTCTTTGTCCTTTACCTGGACTACTCTGAAAGGATATTATAAAGATGCGTTTCCAGAACTAGATAGATACTTGAACGCAATTTTTTTCTGATAACTAACACGTACATATGCAGGTCAATGGTTTTTAAACAACTTCATCCATCAGCACAATTTCAGGCATGCACAATGCAAATCTTCATGTTATGATTGTAGATACAAAACAAAGGACACACTTTCAAAGGACAATGTTTTTCACATAATTGGGCCCTGGGTAAGATTGGTGAATACGACAACAACTATTTTTGGTGCAAAAGTTTGAATGACAAGCATGAATTGAACGCATTTTTTTTCTGATAACTAACACGTACATATGCAGGTCGATGGTTTTTAAACAACTTCATCCATCCAATTTCAGGCATGCACAATGCACATCTTCATGTTATGATTGTAGATACAAAACAAAGGACACAGTTTCAAAGGACAATGTTTTTCACATAATTGGACCCTGGGTAAGATTGGTGAATACGAAAACAACTATTTTTGGTGCTAAAGTTCGAAGGACAAGCATGAATGGGATTTTTTAATCAGCGAAAAATTATTGTCAAGCCAAACGCATTTTCAAATGTCATTTCAAAACTTTTTGAATTCATTCAAAGAGAAAATCGTTGAAGCAGTAATTATTGGCAGAGCTTTACTCAAGTCATAAAAATTTTTTTTAAATCGAGTGGAGAATCCAATACCTGCTTGATTTAGACTGTTCATAAAAGTTTTTATTTCAAATTTTTTAGCTATTCGATAATAAGCAGTAAAATTTTATCATCAGTATTCTGCATGCTCTACTGAAATGTTGAAAATTACTTTTTTAAATGAAAAATTCAGTTTTTTCATCATTAAAATGAATTGTTAGGCTACTATTACTGTTTTTTTATAAAAGTATCATATAGAGCTTTACATAACGTTGGTATATAAGATGCAAATGACACATGATGCTTTGATTTTCCAATCAAATGCGTTCAGAAAGCAATAAAGTTGTGCAGAAAATAACTCGTTTATTGAAAGTGATGTTGATTGCTCTGCTCCTCTTCACTTGCGACGAAATGAGTTACCGTAAATTGGTCTCCATTTAATTTTAAGATAAGAGGAGAAACATTTCGTTTTGCTTTTTCCGTCGAAAAGCTAGTCAGCCAAGAAAAAAATCGAGTTCTCGAGAAAATTAAAATGGAATCAAGGAAGCTTTTATGTTCTATAACGACGTGTTGTCGACAAAAAGCAACTGTGATTCTACGAGGAAATGGTGATTCAAAAAGCTAATAAGAGAGAGATAGAGAGAGAAAACCTGAACACTAGCAATAACTGAAGCTAGAGAGACGGATGTGTGATTAAGTTTTCTATTGCCACTAGTAAACCGTAAAGAACAAGTGGAAAGGAAGTCATCTTTCTCGCCATCCTCCTTCTCTCCTTCTCCAATTCACATGCTTTAGAGAGAAAGGCCAGGAAAGAAAATGTGATGAAGTAGTAAATAATATTACTATGCCTTGGAGCTATACACAGTGTATGTATATAATATCTAGTTTGTACGTAGATCCTCTCTTCTAGGACTATACACAATGACAACAGAAAACTATATAGCTAATGATATTTTTGTAAATTTTTCACTGGATTAGAGTACATATACATGCACTGCATGTACATGCTCCTTATAAAGCTGTTGATATAAAAACCAAAAAAATATACAGATCGTGATACCTGCACTCATCGTGTAGACAATCAAGGGGAAGAAAGTCACGGAAATGTATAATACGGGAAATGAAAAAAAAACGAACAAGGGAAAAGAGCAAAGAACAATTTACTTTGCTTGCTTGCGGTAATTTGTCTTGTCTTCACCCCAAGGCCGGAACAACGACCAACCTGGGCAAATAGATATTCAGGTGAAGAAAAAAAACGGAGAAATATCTTCAATCGCGACGCACAAGTGTAGCGAGACACTTGCATGCTATTTATTTCAGTGATTCTTACAGCTCTTAAATAAGATAGTGTATATACACTTTTATTTTGGCTGCTGTACTTCTTATATACATTTTTTACCCTCCCCAGTAAAGGTAAAACTAAAAGTCAAGTCATCATAATTCAGAAATATAATTATTATTATGTGTTGGTTGAGGGAATATGATCTTCTTGTTGCATAAGCGAGCCCATTAGTCACCCAATAATAACAGTCATGCATCATATGGATTACGAGGAAACGACTAGACGTTTTTTTTATGTACGCAAGAACTTGTGACGTAGAAAGTACATGCGAGTGTACTCACAGAAAGGAAACCAAACGAGATTTTATTCCCTTATAATGGAAACATTCATGCAAGCAGAGTTTCTTGTGTCTATCGGGAGAAAGTAATATAATTTTAGTTTGAGGACATGATGTGGTATTTGTCAGTTGTCCGCGTAGTAGTAGTAGTAAATGCGGTCCATGTGTCAGTTTTTTGCCTATTGGGACACCATGTTAAGAAATTTCTACCACTACCTATAATAATAATAATAATACGTGGAAAGATGTCACGACTTAAAAAGACATGAGAAAAGTTTTAGCCAGAGACAAGCTCAAGTCTATAAACGCTCTCAATAAAGTCAAGTCGTGAAAGTAAAAGATGCGGTTGGAAATGAAGTTTTGCTTTCTGGAACATGGAAAATTATCAGATTTAAGACACAAGAATATAAGGGTGCTTGATGGAAAAGTTTAGTCTCAGGTCGCCAACTCTGCTGCAAAGAAGAAGAACGTAGGTATAGTCGTTACATTTCATTTGAGAGAGAGAGAGGGNCTGCAAAGAAGAAGAACGTAGGTATAGTCGTTACATTTCATTTGAGAGAGAGAGAGAGGAAGAGAGCATTATGCCGATTTTTATTACGACGTTGAAAGCAAAGTGTCAGCAAGTAGTAGCTGTCTTGTTACATGTTCATTTCATGAATCGACTGTTTTAAAAAAGTTTATACAATTAAATTTACTTTATTTTTCGCTGTAATGAGCTATGACGAACGCAATGTCTAAAAAATCCATGCAATTTTTTTGAGACCTATACGTAAATGCTGTTCAAAAGCAGCATCTATAAATCTTTGAGAAATTTGATATGTGCCTGATGTACTTCTTACGTTAACATTCAACATTGTTATTCAACCACCTCGCAAATTGAAAAACTGAAGCAAAAAATGACTAAATGTAACTGTCTACCATTCTAGTATTGCTTTTGGAATTTCTTTATATCTTTACTATTTTTGAGTATTCACGACTTTTTTTATTTTTTATTATTTTGTAGCTATCTTCCTATTATTATTTTCCAAGATATATTTTTGTAGTTGCGCAATTGTATGACTCTACAGCATTTACTTGAACTAAATTATGTGAATGTAGTATAAAGAGTCTGGTTATACTATTTGTTCCTTTTATAGACACAAAAGAGAGCATAAATGTTTCACATTACGTGTGCTGTGTAAGAAATATTAATAAAATGCACGTGCTGTAACAAAAGACATATCAAGGTTAATGTTAATAATATCAGACAGTATCAAGAAAACATTTGCTTGTATTTTGAGAATTCTTTTAATACCATTATACTAGGAAAGAAAAGTTTAATTTTGAGTTTTAATCAATATCTATTAACCACACAATCAAATTCGATTTACTTTGAAAAGCTAATTTCTTACACTGGTGAAAAGTAAAAAGAATTTTCAGACAGTATCAGGAAAACATTTGCTTGTATTTTGAGAATTCTTTTAATACCATTATACTAGGAAAGAAAAGTTTAATTTTGAGTTCTAAACAATATCTATTAACCACACAATCAAATTCGATTTACTTTCAAAAGCTAATTTCTTACACTGGTGAAAAGTAAAAAAGAATCACCTGTAAAGTATGATAACTCGTGTTTCGAAACGTGAATCATTACTTTCATCGAAAGAACTCGCTTATTGCATTGTCTTCATTAGTTCATTTTTTTCGCACATGGGAAAACTGAAAATCTATCGCACTTTAAATGATCTTAAGTTTAAAAATATCGACAACTGACGCTGTCTATGTGCAAAAAAGTGAAACTAGGAGAAAGTAAAGAATCGTGAACAGGCGAGTCTCTGGCTACCAATGAAGCCTTTCTCCTACCACTATGTATGAGATACTATGAATGCAATGAAAAAGAATTAACAATAAAACGAGTTGGTTATTTTTTTTCGTGGATAAAAATCTTTTTATTTCAAAGTTATAAATAGTATGTGTAGCACAGCCACTTACATAAATATGTATTCAATATGTTTAACGATATACAAAATAAAAATGTACTCATTTCCTGATGAATACTCAACAAATTTGAAGTTGGTAACAACCGTAATCATAATAATAATTATGTATTATAATACTCATAGTTCACGAGGTTCAGTTATACTTATCATCGTTTTATCAAATTTGAAAGCAATCCCGTAATTCAAACAAATAAAAAATTGTTGGATTTGATCAAGTAGTTTAAAATCAATAGGATGTCACACCCATTTGTATTTCAATTCAACTGTAACCACTAAAGTTTAATACAAATAATAATTATTATTTAACATATTTTAAGGACTGACATTTAACTTGTTTCTGAATATCTTTGGTTCATCATGGTATGATCTTTAATGGAATCCATTTGATAAAAACAAGCAGCATATTGAAAAAGAAATATTATGCAGAAATATAATGTGACTTTGTAAGGTACAGCTCAATGTTGATTCAAGACGATTGATTTTTGACTATATTTTTTTAGATTTTACAGTAGGTAATTATTTTTTAACCTCTTTATTACTAATTTTTATTTATTCACCTCGGTTATCTTGGGCCTTTTCTGTTGTTACACCACCGCCTAACTATATAGACCTTTACTGCTTGAAAATACAAGTAGGATGCCATTTCATAATCATTCAATTTTACTACCTATACATTTTTTTGCAATAGCAATAATTTTCGTTTTTAAATAGTGACTTTGGGTCATACATTTTTTAGCAAGATGAAAATTTCATTCAATCAATCACCTATTTATATAGTATATTATTTATTTTTGTAGCTTGTATAGCGCGGAAAATACTCATTATGCATATGTATCTCATTCACGGTAAAGAGATATTTTAACGTACGATATTTTGAGTTTTTATTCGTTAGTATTTATTGTTAGTATACGTATACCTACATTTTTAAACTGAATTATTAAGTGGCAGCATGTATTTCGTATTTCAATTATTACGTTTATAGGGGTGCCTATCAAATTATATAAAATGTTGTAAGAAATTATAGTAAAGCTTTAAAAACTTAAAATTATTTGTGCATTTTGTAATTAAGCTATTGGATTGGAGCACCAACATTATGAAGATTATTAGAATAGTGACATATAATTCGTAATGATTGCGGCTGGAAAACAAATTCGTGTGGGCGGAAGTGGAGGACCGAAACTTTTAACTGGCTCTGATAGGTTTTTAGTTTGTATAAGCTTTTAGGTGTGAAAACTGCAAAATAATAATAGGAATTGTAATAATTACAACAACAATCAGGAACTACACCACTTGCATACAATGCGAAAAGGATGCAAATTTTTCTTTTTTTAAAACCCCCAAAAAAATCTACTTTCACTTTTGCAAATCACACAATTTCACTTGAGTCGTTGTTTTTTTGTTGTATTTAATAATGTCATTTCCTCTGTTATGCCGTGCTGGTGATGTAATTAAAAGTAAAAATTAGCGGCAGAGAAATGTACACAAAATTTGTGGCAGGATTATT
>JAANSP010000415.1:0-22179 GCA_036850745.1 Homidia socia | reverse complement strand
TATTCGGATACAATTTATTGTCAGTATTGTCACTTTGAAATAGTCTTGTGCACCTACTCAATATATGAGAAAGCACGTTAACTGTGAGTTTGTAGCTGCTGCTGGCTGTTTCCCTTTATTCCAATTCATTTTAGGTATTTCATAAATATTGAGAAAGTTACAAGAGTTTTCATATTATTCCTGGATTTTGAAAGAAAAGTTTCACCCTTCCGTTTTATTACCATTTTGTATGGCTAGAGAAACAATTTGTATAACTTTAGTGTGAACAGCAACTTCAGTCAAGAAAAATGGTCCAAGCGAACAAATTTTCAAAAATAATAAGAAATGCATCAACAGTAAAAAGCTATAATACATTTACTAAAGTTACTTTAGCGATGCAATTGACAACAGCGAGCCTTCCCTTTAAATCTAAATGACTTAGCATAACGTATGAAACAAAATAAATAATGTATCTTGTATGTTTTTACGTGTTTTTAACATAGTAAGATGGTGTAAATGGTGGAATTAAAACGTTAATAATTGCTATAAAGAAAATTAACAAAGTTGTGATAATATTCAAACGTCTTTTCTGTAGCTTATCCGATCGGAGTGTTTCAGACATTGTAGCAACAACTAAGCAGCCTCCAACAATTACCTAAAAAGAGAGTTTAATCTTTAAATTTTAAGTTTATTTATTTATTGATAAATCGGAAATATTTATTACGTAAATTAGGTTACCTGTAAGATAATTGACATTATCAATAGAGTTATTGCTGTTACACGAAAAGCTGATCCATTTTTACCCTGACCTTCGCTATCCAAAAGGTGAACCAATTGGTTTGTGTTGGATGATAGCAAGGCAACATCAAACATGCCTAAACATCGTAAAAAAGGTATTTACATACACGAAGAGCTAATGTGCAACTTTTAATAAAATCATTCATATATGCTACAAGAAAATATACAGAAATTCTGATTCGGAATACGGCAAATAATTTAATACAATAATGGTACGATACCTTGTGCTATGGTTTTTCTCAAACCAAACTTATTGCTCGGATTTTCTGATCCAGAAGTCGGACTAGTGAGTACATCGGCACTTCGGCTAACACTCATAATTAGACATCAACGTGAGTTTACACTCGTCAAAAAACAAAATCCAGATAACTTAATTACCACTAATCATAAATACTTGGAGATTTATCCAAGTCACCAAATCTAACAATACCTTTGATGAGGTGGAAAATAATAAAATTTTAACATCACACTTAATTTTGAAAATATTTGAAAGTTAACTTTTTGCATGTCCATAAATCAAAATGAATGAATGACAATATTAAACACGACAAAAGGCACAGTATGAATGGCAACCTGATGAACTAATCTATGAAAATAAATACTATTTCTGCAACCAGACAAGTAAGAATGCTGGAAATTAACTAGAATTGTGGTTTTCCTTTGACTAGTGTGTAAATACTCAAAGGAATATTATATTGACATAGGTTACGAACTAGCTTATTCGTCATCACTGCAAAGGGGAATAAGGTTATGCAACTCTTCTTCGTTTGAAAAAATAAAATTTCCCTAACATGTTTCTTTAATATCCTTATAATATAATACGTCATTAATACCAAGAAGTTGCTTGCGGTCAGTTTCCCACAATATTACGTAGTAAATGTCAGCGTATGCCAGTAGAATGTGACGACAAGCAAAAAATAAACGCCAGGAGAGTGCTTACGTATTGATACAAAGAATATATTTATTTTCTTTTAGCATTATCTACAAATGTAATACGTGCATAGTTATATAAATAATAAATGAAAAACAGAACAATGATGCACAAAAATATCCACTGACACAAATCTAATGGTGACGATAAGTGGAGATATAATAAATTGACAAATCAAAGTGAAAATGATGATAATAATAATCATGGTTAAAAAATGAAATTGATGCATTTTGAAAAATCTAATTTAAATACATACAATGTAAAAATGACTACTAAACAATTAACCGGCAACTTTAGTGGCAAGTTAATCCCATCAAAATAGTTGAAATGCCAATCACAAGGAAGGATTTGGTCTCTGCTGGATGTGCGCTGGAGGCTCCTGACCCATCGCATCTAACTCCTTGAGGACATTGACAAATTTTTTCCTGAGGAAGGTATGCCTCATGATTAGCACAAACAGCATTTTTGTGGTGACCAGCACGGCACTCGTCATCTTCTTTGCAGTACTCGTTCAACCTTTTCTTGTACACGCATTTCCCATCATACAGCGTGGCATCTTGTTTCCCACTTTGTTGGGTGTCATAACATTCGCAGGAATTGTCAGCACCGTTGCAACGCGAAAGAATTCCTAGACGACTTTCGTGGCAGCTCTGATCGTTTTCGCATCCTTGAAGCCCTCGGGCACTTGCCAATCTTTGTGGAGGGCTTTGGACAAAGCAAATGCCATCCACCAGAACAGTTTTCTCATTATTACCACTGTAACACTCGCATCTATCGTAATCCCTGTTACACCGAGAGTATCTGCCGTAGCTGGAAAGCGTGCACTGGATGTCGTCATTACAGTAGAACTGGTTTTCCTTAGACGCTACCTCCACGCATGTTTTGAGATGATGGGAAAATATTCTTCCACGCTCTCCTTCCAAACATTCGCAAATTCCTTTTTCAGAACAGTACATGTTTTTATCCAAATCACAGTGGGCAAGAGTTGAGTCGTCAGACCTGGGGTGTTTGGAACATGGTTTTCCGTAAAGGTCGGGATTTGATGCATTCTGCAGCGTGAATCCACTGAAGCAAGGCTACAAAAGCCAACAAAGCGAGCTTCCCTTTTGCAGACATGTTTAAGCTTATTTACTAACAACAAGTGTTAGTTTGTTCAAGCAGCTATTTAACGCTTGTGCAGCACCAGAAATGTTTCTGACTGTTTTAAATTTTCTTTTTGAAAAAAAGGTACGATATGAAAATGTTTTTCAATGCACTTCAAAATTTTGCTTGCCGTGCTTGAATTCGTCAACGGATTTCGTAAAAATGAGATGGGGAGCTTAAAAGAGAAGCGATCATATCTCATATTATGCTTATCAGCAAAGTTTGAGATTAGATAGCTTTTCATCGTTGCTCAGAAAATGTAATACCAAAAAGCAATATGTTGTATGAAGATGCATGCAAATAAGGCTTGAATTTGCCAATGGATATAAGAGCAAATGTGTTTTTGCCACAAAACATTGAGTGATGTATACCGAAAAATTTGACTTTCGTTGAATCATCATCGTATTACCTCATCGAACCAAAGTGGCCGTGATGCTGACAATATTTGGATAATGGCAGACGGAAACAATTTGGGATAAGTAAACAGTTGCATGATTAAACGGTGTGCTTGTTAAACTCTATCATTATTAACATCATTTACTTGCTTGTTTTTGAAACTTTTTTGCAAATTCTGTCAAGTGATTATAATGTAAAATCACCCTCGCTGTATGACTACACTTATGTCCACAAAAGTTTCCACTGAATTAGGTTCTGAAAAGTGAAGGTGGACAGTGAATAATTTTTACGCAGCATTCATTCATCGTCAGAGTATTTTTAACATTTTTTGGTTTACTACCTGTTTTATTTAACTTTTATTATCTTGTCACTCTACAGCTATGTATGGTAAACAAAATGCGTTCATAACATAAACTGTATTCAAACCCACAATCAGCTAAGTAACTACTATTAAACATGAACTACATCATCTCCACGATCATTACCACAACAAGCAACATTAAACTTCACACCTGTGACGATTGAATGATATTATGCACACATAAATTGAAGTAATCTCTTGAATGATGTCATCATCATTATCACATAAGGATGTCATTATTGCTGAAACATTCCAGTTATAAATATGGATATTTATTACGTACCTGATTTTATTTTAAAAGTCATGAACTAAATATTTAGTATAATTCTTTTCTGTTCCGATTTCTGACAACTTTTAAGAGTGAACAATAATAAAATAACAAAAAATTTACTTAGAAAAGTGTCAAAACTGAAACACATTTTGACATTGAAAAAGTTTGAATGGACCACAGGGCACGCTCAAAATTTTATGAGCTGTGACTTATTTGGAACGACAATATTTGACTGCTCGCAATAAAAAATACGGTGCAATATCTATTTATGGTATATAAGATACAGATGCATAGGACGAGGTACGTGGGAGCATTAATTCAAGTACGCATAATATCCAGCAACAAACCATCAACATATTATGAAAAGTGCAGCCATCCTATTAGTTCTCAAATGCACCATAATGTTTAGACATTTATGCAGTTATTGAAGTCATTTTTAATATTTTGAGTTGACCCATGACATGAAAACCGTAAACACTTTCAGGAATGTATCGAGGGAACTGCGATAAGGAAAGGGAAAATCTTGCCATATTAAGTTCACAGGCAAAACGGATGTGTTGTGTATGCTTTGGTATCCACACACGAACATAGCGCATCTTTAGTTTTAAACCCCGTGAGAGCTTATTATTTTCATCCACGATGCGGTCTACCAAATCATTTCATTATTTGTGTGAAAAGATGATCGTCAAAGTTGGAAAGGAAAGGGAAATGAAAAACATGTTTATGAAGATGAAACAGACATATTACGACTATAAACATTTCGTTCAACTGCAAAATGTCGTTGCTGACTTGTAAATTACTTTTATGAGAAAATATTGTTGCGCTGAAAATACATCTACTCTACAAGCATTTTAAAAGTTCTATTAGGAAACATTAGTGTTACTATAATAGAATGTTGCTTTATTTTTTTAGGATAAGAACGGATGTGAGTCAGATGAAACAACTGATTTGTTATCGACAACTAATGTAATCCATTTAAATATATAGTATAAAATATCCCAACACGTTGATAAAAAATTTCAAATGTCCGGTGTGAAACAAACATATACTATATAATGTTTTGTACACATACACAAATAAATTTTTTACACTAGAATTGTAATCTGTAATGATATTATATTTTTTATTTGTACAAATGATGGGATAAACAAAGATTCAATGTTGAATAGTATGTATTTGGCCCTCCAAATCATTTATCTGCTAGAGTAGTGGCACTTGTTGTTCTAATTACTAATTACTTTAGATTGGACGTTTGAAATTAAATAATAAAGTGATTTGATTAACGTTTGTTACCAAATTCAATCATTGTATGTGTATATTATTTATTCAAGCTGAGATTACAGTATAGCTCTTATCAAAAACAGGTTCTTTATCCTTTCCATTTCCTGAACAATAAATAGAATCGTCATTTCGTAGGATACATACATATATGACTGGGTATGGTGCCAGTTCTTTTACCTTTCTGTTCTGGCTCCATCGAGAGTCTTTGACTTTTATCAAGACACTTTCTGACAGAATTAGACAAAACTCGAAAAAAGTGATTTTAAGTACAGGTGTTAGTCTGTCACTAATTTATTTGTTGGCTAAAGAATGTTGTTAATTACTTCCAGGTAAAATGAGATTCAGCATGGAAAATTACTCGCGACTAAATCAAAAAGCAAGGTAATGGAATGACGAAATACCACAAAAGTAAGAAATTTCAGCATTTCGTTTCTGCCTTACAAGTAACAGACAACTTTATGGGTGTTACAGTCACATCTGCATGTACCTATTTTACAATGACATCGTCCCATGTGGCCAAAAATAAAAAGGGACTCTGACTCTGGTAGGGACAAAACCGTAAATAACCTCATGTGTAAGAAAAGGCAAGTTTTCTCAATAAACAAGAGGGTTCTCTGTGTATACAAAACCAAAGAAAATAGGAATGTGTGTGGAAAATGCAGGCATAGAATATTTTTGGGTTGTATTTCATATTTCCTAAGCGTATGTACTTCTTAAACTAGGATTTACTTTTAATGAGGTGCGAACTAATGAGCCTTTCCTTTTCAAACTTCTTGCTAATTACGTATATAGACTGTAAAACTTTGGGCGCGTATACAAACTTATTGAATCTCAATGTTTTCCTATATTCTGGATATCTGTTAAGAAAATATTGGTAAAGATGAAACAAGTTAAAGTATCTTGTTTGGTTGAACCAGGCAAACTTGGTGAGAATTTTTCATATATGATTCCTTTAAAATGATCGTTTGTACCACTGCTGCTGTACGCATGATAAATAAGGAAAGCCATTTGTTAATCAATTCTGTTCAAGACATTTGATATTTCAGCAGAGTATTGTGAAAAAGATTTGAGGAGTTTTTGAAAAAATGCAGAATGATTTAATGTAAAAATTATCCATGTAGTCAAGCTGTAGCAGGCTAAATAAATAAGTTTTTATTCAAAAAGTTTACATCCTGTTACATCGTTAGGAAATGTCTATTTTTCTAAAAAGTGGAAAAAATTCACTTTGAAATTTTCGTCATAAATATTTCATCATTGAAGATTCAACGCAGGCACCCGGTGTGCACTGGTTCATGTATCAACATCAATGATTTCATGTCAAGCTTGTATAAAATAACACTGAACACAATTTCATATTTAAAGGAAAAAATTCACTTTGAAATTTTCGTCATAAATATTTCATCATTGAAGATTCAACGCAGGGACCCGGTGTGCACTGGTTCATGTATCAACATCAACGATTTCATGTCAAGTTTGTATAAAATAACACTGAACGCAATTTCATATTTTTCATTTCATTATAATTATCCATATATTGGATAATATTTGATAATAGAATATATATGGAGTAATTATTAAGGATTTACCTTTCTCAAGATTTTCTATCCGACCAATACAGTTTTTTACTACACGAGAAAAGGATATTAAAGAAAAACATTGATAATGGAAATACCTACCCAACTAATCATCATGTTTCTCATGATAATCTGCCCTGTCTTCAACTCCCATTTAGATGATTTATACATTTTTAAACCATACATCAAACCTTGTAAAAAATAAATAAATAACGAATGAATGCTCAAGTGTGAAGAAGATTTTATCTGAGCTGAAGACTTCCAGATACCAAAATAATACGCACACGAAACGCAAAATTAAATGTGTATCATGAAATTTACTCTGGCTGGATTACTCTTGGAATAGAAAAAGCAAACAACGAGCAACAACTGTGACTGAGTCTGTGAGTGACTGCTTCTCTCTACCATGACCAAATTCCTTAGCGCCACCTTCACAACCATCGACTAAATTCTTTCGCTCGCTCTCTCTACCCAGTTTTCACCCGAATCATGAAGTTTGGGAAAACTCTGCTATGCTACTTCCTGTGCACTTTGTGATCTTTCACTGCCAAACCAGAGAGACAAAGTAGGAGTACCCGATATTACGCACATGTGTTCATCATAATATAAATCTGCATTTAAAATGTTAATTCTATGAATATAAAATGCTGTTAATATTTTTTTTCGGAATTCAGGGATGGTTTACTTTTGTTCGGGGCACATATTTTGTCCGACTTGTCAATAGGCATACGTAAGTAATTACTTCAGGATGATAGAACCTCTCGGGGCCATGGACAAAAAAAAGTTGAGCTAAAACCAGAGCAGACTTAATCATGCCCACTTTCTGTTAACCAGTGAGAGTTTTAGTGTAGAAACTTATAAAGGCAAGCTCACCAACGAGTTCATTCTCTAGAGACAACTTTTCATACACTTGTTGGACAATTTACATAAATCAAACAAGAAAAAATAATATATAATGGTATGGAGTTTTTTTAAACTTTTTAAATTACTAGGAAGGAAAAGCCGCACACAACATGAGATAGTAGGATACCATCATAATAACGCACTTGTAGAAAATTATATGTATTTTGCGTGAAAGTTTGTATATTTTAAAGTTTGTGCGGTGGTGATTGTGATGATGATGATGATGTTGTGAGCTTACCTGTGTGGAGATGGAGATAACTGCTCTCACTTCTAAACTCTTATTCTCGGTCGTTCTTCATAAGTATGCACATAACAAATTTGAAGCAAAAGTTTAATTTACATTTTCTACTTCACACACTACCTATAACGACTCCTCTGATCATACATATTGTCTGATAAAGCGTGTATATTGCATTGGTGCAATGGGGTAAGTGTAGGACTAGTTCCTAGTAGTCTTGTTACGAGTGCATTACACAAAAATATCCGAGGGTTGACGATTCCACTGGGACCCACAAGCAAGGAACTTTTTTTGTTCCGCTGAAAATAAATAAGCAGTTGTGTAGTGGAAATACAAGTGAAGAAGAAGAAGAGACTCTGTATTGTGCATCGTTTTCTCTTCTCCCTTCAATACACACACACATACAAATAGTAATAATATTTTACAATGTGTGCTGGTGTGCATTTTTGATCTGTACTTACCACTTGCCACTGCTCTGTTCTGTGTTTCTCTCTAACCTAACAACAGGCAAGCAAGCACAATAATATATGGGTAAACTTGTGTAGGTAGAGGAAAAAGTTGGTGCAGCCACCCTTTAAGCTTCAGTTGGTTCTAGCCAAGTGTTGAGGAACGGTGGACTCTCGCTCGTTCTTTCATCTGGGAAACAACGTGCTTGCTTGCTGCAGCCTTTATATCAACTATAAACATATAATATCTTCAAGAAACAGTGCTTTTTTTGCTCAATTTCTAGCAAAAAAGGGAAAATATCATTATCTCGTTTGCACAACATTGTATTAAATTTAAACTACCATTGTTGTTGTTTGCTGGAAGCTGTTGGTAGTGGCGGTGGGAAAAGTGCTGAAAAAAATCGGTTTATTATTACAAAGTTTTTATTGGAATGACTGAAAATATCCTCTGTGCAATTTTTACAAAAAAACTACAGTTTCAATTCATGAGATAGTTTATACAATAGGATAGGATATAGAAGGATGTTTCCAACAAACAAAAAACACAAACTGGAAGTTTCTCTCCGCTTTTTCAAAATGGGCACAATGGGAATTTTTTAAATGAAAAAGTCCGCAAGAAAGCAGCCTTCCTCGTCATACCTATTGTACGTGAACAAATGTTTTGTTCCATTTCCTTGTTCCAAGAAAAGGAGGAAAGGGAGTGATAGTTGTGCTGAATAAAGATATTTGCAAAAGTGGAGAATGGCACTACTGGATATTTTAAAATTGGTTTAAGCTTATTTGTTCCCGTACACATAAGCTCTAAAGGATTTCTTCATCTGGAGTAAATTTTTGTTGGCATCTATACAACTCCATAAAAATGGGATCAATTGGACGTTGGAGAAATTCACATTATACTCCACACAGCCAAGTGACAGTATTTGTGATTTTCGCTGTAAAATGGCTCTTGTGCTCTTTTCTCGTTTCGGATTGCGCTGGGAACTTTAACTTGTATTTAAACACGGATGAAGTGAAACGTACTTTAGGTAAGTAAATAAATCCTACTTGTGGAATTATCTGATCATTCATTAAAGTCGCACTCGTTTTTTTTCTTCTTCTTAGTTGAGCTTTTCTTTGCATCAAGAGAGAATGCACAATGAAGACAACAGCATTCTTTTCACATCTTTTTTTTTGCAAATGTTGTACAAAAGTACGTGTTTAGAGTACTTAAGCTGACAAATCGCATTTCAAATTATGGTTATGACTGGAGCTGTCAAGGTAGGATTTAGCTGAAATGTGCTTTCATTCAGAAGATAGAGGATCCAGTTTCCACCCGCATCCTCTTTCCGACGAAGGTAGCGAAGCGAATGATTTATGTGCGTATTTTCTTTCTGCTTAAGAAGCAATCAGTGCATGTGCGTTACAAATGCAGGCATGCATGTAACTAGAAAAAAACATGGAACTATTTTTTCATTCTCTCTTAACTTTTTGTTTTCATTGTGATAGCATATATAAATTATTAGAAAACAACTCTAGCGCTTCTCGGTTGCCAATCAGAAAAGTCAAAGTGCGTAGGCAAAGAAAGAGACATCATAATCTGCACAAATAAAGATTGTGCATGCCTCAAACATACCACCTATATATTATCGTCATTTGTGTTCAAGAAAAAAGTTTGGTGGCAATGGTATAAGATTCGAGAGGCACAGAATTAGATTGGCATAAGGAGAAAAGTTGGCAAAACAACTCATGTGAAATCTCAATGCGAAGAGAAACAGCGTGAAATCACATCACACATCCATAGTCAATGAACAGCACGGAGGGTGATTCTCTCTCTCTCTCTTCTTTTGCTACTGACTGTAACGACCAAGCTCTCTTTTGTGCTTATGATGATCGTGTGTAGTTTGTGTGTGTATGCGTGGAAGCTGAGCCAAATCTGTCAGCAAAAATTATTAGTAAAGTTGATTTCATCCCTTTGACTTGTTTATAATATGCATTTGCTTCAAGAAAAAAATTGCTTCTTCACGTCCTAAAAATTCGGCTTCATCTGACGTTATGCGGCAAAGTGGTTGCGGTTAATATGTCTATGTATGTACACTTTGCACTGGGATAGATGATTATATTTATAACGTTACGCATCACTTGACATAAGAATTTTTCTTTTGGTTTGCCCACAAAGACTGGCAATGGTAGTTGGAAAACGAGAAGCTCTGTTGCGCAGTCGGAGGTAGGTATGTTACACACGATTTTTCATGATTACAGTTCAGTCGGCAAAAATGCTTTTTGCAAAAATTAAAGGTGCTGAGTCGAGTCATAATTTGAACCGGTTGGACATTTATCTTAGTTGAACTATTCTTCTTATATATCAACACACGGATATTTTGGCGTCGTCACTCCCGTTTTTTTATGTATAGTTATGCCTATATGCCATGCCATTTTTCAACTCGTTACTTTTCCTCATTTGTACAGCTCAAAAATTTCTCTCGGCATGTTTTGTGGTGGTGTTGTTGTAAATATCAATCTTTTCTCGGGTTCGCTATAAAATATCTGCAAATATATCCGTGTAGTCGCAGTTTTATATGCGGCAGGCAAGTCAACAGCTAAAGATGTTATTATTTTTTGCTCATCTGATATTTGCACTGAAAGTGATGTGTTTAGGATTAAAAGCTTTCACATTCACAGCGGGCTCCTAACATTTTGCTTAAAACTAGCTGGAGTGAGCCCATCGCAGTGTAAAAAAAATTTGTTTTTCCGAGGACTTACAGCTTCCTCAAATAGGATTTTCTATGTAATAAACTGTCTCTTATCGGATGAGATAACTTTTTAGATTAGAAGCAATACCGACTTGTCAACGGATAAAATAATAAACATTTATCTTGACTGCTGCTGCACGAGAAAGTGTGCGATTATGGCAAGAGAGAATTATCAAAATAAAAACATTAAACATCAGTTGATCTTTTTATCCACTCCGCCAAATATTTCAAACAGCAAACCAAACCAGAGTCTAGATAAATGCAAACTTTTGTTTATATTAACTGAACTTATATTGAAATTATCAATATATCAAGTGTTTTATACACAACTGGAGATTCATATCAACGACATCTTTAGATACGCCACCAGGAAGGAAGTTTTACTTTCAGGGAGAGAGCTCATTCTGTACTTGGTTTTTAACTTTGCATACAGTCTACATGCCCCGTCAAAGTATATTACGTGGTATCCGTAAAAGGGCAACAACCGAAGACATAGCAGTAGGAAACGACTGGATCGCTTTCACTCTGCAGTGATTAGTATGATGACTGGATGACCTCTGAAAAAAACCACAAATGACAGCTCATTTTCTAAATATTTTTTGATTACACCCAATGAAACCTTCAAATTTTCATTATATCCAGGTTGACATAACAATGGGAAACGACTGGATCGCTTTCTGCTGAGATTATTATGATGACTGGATGACCTCTGAAAGAAACCACAAATGACAGCTCATTTTCTAAGTATTTTTTGATTACACCCAATGAAACCTTAAAATTTTCATTATATCCAGGTTAAAAATGCTGTGGTCAATGTAATTATTACAAAGCCCCTTTTGTCAAAAAAGAAAATTATTTTTTGATGCAACAACAAGTGGAACTAGCCAAAAAAAACTTAATCTGGACTCAGGGTCACGTCCACACAAGGTAAAATGTACCTGTCTCTAGAAAAAGGCCATGTTTTTTCTATTCCCTCAAGCAAATTAAATGTGGTTTCTTGTATATGACAGCTCATTTTCTAAATATTTTTTGATTACACCCAATGAAACCTTCAAATTTTCATTATATCCAGATTAAAAAAGCTGTGGTCAATGTAATTATTAAAAAGCCCCTTTTGTCAAAAAAAGAAAATTATTTTTTGATGCAACAACAAGTGGAACTAGCCAAAAAAACTTAATCTGGACTCAGGGTCACGTCCACACAAGGTAAAATGTACCTGTCTCTAGAAAAAGGCCATGTTTTTTCTATTCCCTCAAGCAAATTAAATGTGGTTTCTTGTACGACAGGTGATTCATCTTTCGCATCATCATAATCGGTTCGTCTATGTACTGTTGTTCCTGTCCATCTTCCGTCGTCGTCAGTCTGATTGTATGCTTGCTTGCATACGCTGATATTTTAAAACTTTATAGACGCATCAATGATGCCAGATCAACAAAAAATCCTAACAACAACACAACTTCTTTACTGTTGTTCCTGTCCATCTTCCGTCGTCGTCAGTCTGATTGTATGCTTGCTTGCATACGCTGATATTTTAAAACTTTATAGATGCATCAATGATGCCAGATCAAGAAAAAATCCTAACAACAACACAACTTCTTTTTTTGTAGCTCAACCAAAGTAAAAGGAAAAAAAGATACATGCTTTTCCATCTTTTTCTTTAGAGAAAAGTTGCACATGACGGTGCATTTGCATTATCTGTACAGAAATCTTCTTCCCTTTAAATTCAACTTGGCATAAGGCAGTCAATCAATAATCTTTGTATCACGACCCAATCCAAAATTTCTCGTCAAATTTTTATTACCACATTATAATTCAAGTGCTGATTTGAAATTCGAATCTCGCATGTAAAAATCAGTTGCTGATCTTGTCACCCAAATGCGTCAATAAATGAGATGCAAATGTTGTGTTGCTTCTAAATGGATTCACTTTTTACACCTCTTCTCATTCCTTCTCTCCCAAAAAGTATTCAATTATTTCTTTCATATCATCGTGTCATGTCAAGTTTTGACAGTGTGTGCTTTGCCTTGCTGACGACGACGACACTGCTTCCTAATGATATATAAATGAAAGAATGTATACATCATCTTTTTATTCATCTTCTTCTGCATTATGCAGACATCAAATATGTAGACATCATGTTGAATGTATGGATCTGTCCGTACCACTTTGCACAATAGCTTATAGTTTATACAGACAAGCTTCTTGTCGACTCAACTGCCATTACATTTCAAACTAGTTAAGTTCAGCTCATCATGAAAAAAATGGAGGAGAGGAGTGCTTGTTCCACCACCATCACTAACATCTGTGTTGTTTGCTTGGTTCCTTGTCATTATGGATGTTATTATAGACAAAGTGTCGAAGTCAATGTATGCACGCCTGATGCTTTTGCTTTCTTATCAGATACATTAGCTGATCAAACAAACAATTTTTTTCTATTTATTTCAGCTGCTAAAAAGTGCAACGTGTGTGTAGTAATATTATGTATCAAATATACGATTTCGTTTAAAAATTGTATCTACAAGTTTTTATTCTATTTGATAGAGGTATGGAATGGAGGTTTGAGGAAAAGGAATAAGTTAATATGGATTCATATAATAAGCGATTTTAAGCTAAAGTAAGTTTGAAGAGTGTATAGTGTTATTTTTTGGTTTTGCCACCAGCACCACCATCTGTTTGTGTATCCTTTTAAAATAAAATCATCATGGGATGTTTTTGTGACAGACATTGTAAACTAAAACATGTACACATCTCCATTATCAAAATCAAATATTTATGCTTTTACTTCATGCGTAGATTGTAGATCATCACAGTCACATTAACGAAGCATTTGCACCTTTTGAATAAAATGTACATATCATCATTCGACTTTTACTCTTGCATATTATAAGTGCCTACAAATGTGTATACAAAACAGCAGAAATATGTACACATAATATCATCATTTTCATGTTATGCAACATCAAAACTTTGTTTTGTTTGCGTACATATGTCATGTACAAAATGATCCGCAATGTGCTTGATCTCGCATCTATGTGCATCAAGTCAGAATGCTGTATTGAAAGTGAGTGATGATGATGTCGGTCAGACAGTAAACTATTCAAAATATACATCTACATATCTTTAATCATGCATAATATCATTATGTCATGTACAAAATGATCCGCAATGTGCTTGATCTCGCATCTATGTGCATCAAGTCAGAATGCTGTATTGAAAGTGAGTGATGATGATGTCGGTCAGATAGTAAACTATTCAAAATATACATCTACATATCTTTAATCATGCATAATATCATAATGCCATTTAAAATGTGAGCTTGAATACATTAATAAAAGTGCACATCGTCCCTCGGACAGTTCCGCTAAAACACTGCGTGCGTATGTCGATTGCTATTTATATCCAAGAAGAGATGAGACAGCAACGTGTCATCATTATTATCATCTTCACCAAACAGAAAATGTGAATGTTTTTCCTGGATGAAAGCTTTTGTTTCAATTTCATGTTCCCTGAGCACATACATGTACCTATGCGTAACGTATGGAAGGAAAAGTGATTCATGTTTGGCTGTCGAGTGACACGGGAATACAAGACGTAGAGTACATCACTCATCGTAACCGTCGTTCGAGAGTACTTATTCATCTTCCAGACTCCTGTCGAGTCTCACGACGACGAAACATGAGTGTGTGGAGGGATACTCATATTATGGTTGTTCGCGTTATCATTATTTACCATACAACCACACAGCTCTCCTAAAACTATCGACACAATAGAAGGGAAAAAATGAGGGACAGCATAAAATAATGGATCTTACATGTAACCAAAGTTCAGTCCAATTGAATGAAATATCTCTGATTATTGCCGACGGACACTTCTCTCCAATACCACCGTCACTACCGCAGTGACTGGCATGTTCATTATTATACTGTATTATTTCTTTACTGCGTGGCATATTTTCACTTCATTTTACTCACACTGTAAAATATGTATTGGTATATTTACTTCATTATTACAATGTACACGTGAAGTATGGACTATGGACACACTAAAATATTCACGGTTCAAACTTTATTGTACTTTGGCTCGTTTAACGATGAAAGATGTTATTCTACTTTGCTTATCTAACTGTTGCACACAGCAGGTCGGTTCACTTTTGTTACAAAGTTATGTTGTTTGTCGCTGTCGTTCTCAGGATGAACAAGTACGAATAGATCCAAGCTGCTCGTCATTATATTGAATTGTTGCTTTTATTGTCAGGCAGGAGTGTCTTTTGGGAAGGATCTGCTTGTGAGGTAGATAATGCATCATTTTGTCCAGGAATACATACATGCGGGGGATGACACTTTTTTTGTTTTCATGTTCATTCATGACTATCGGTATAGAGTCAGCCCAGCCAAAAAAGAGACAGTATATGGCCAATTGTTTGTTGTTAGCCCATGTGTAACGTTTTTGTTGAACGTGTGTGGCTTGTTGAAGTTTTATTGTTCATGAAAACATCATGTTATTGTTGCGTGTTTTGATGAAATAAGGTTTGGTTGACAACAATTTCATGGAAATATATGTGTACATGGCATACTTGCTGCGACTCATTATTTGAAATGAGCTGATTATGTAGAATACGTTTGCAGCCTTTAGGTGGAGTGTAGAGTAAAAGAGAGAGAAAAAAAGTTTGTTGGAATTGGAATGGATGGACAGTTTATGACGATGACACTCAAAACGACAATTGAGCTATTGTGTGTCTTTGATGTCATGTCGTTTGGTGTGTATGAATCGTCGCCTTGTTTTACTACGTTCCAAAAATGAGCATTGTTTACACCATTTGACACTCTCCTTTCCTTTTGAACAAGAGTGCATATTATGTGTCCATGTCATGAAAAATGCTTTTGGGATAATAAACTGGAATATTTCAAAAGTAATTGTTTGACTGAAAAAGGGGAATATTACGATCTTTTACCTACAACATAAAAAATGTAACTTTTCTTAATATTCTGTTTGAAATAGTCAACGTTTTATAGCTCAACTAGGTATTCATAAAACAGAGTAGAGAAAGAAATGCGCACCAAGATGTACGGCTGTAAACCTTGTGCAAAATAAAAAATGTCATCTTCATCACAGTAAAGTTCAAGCAGTAAAAGTAAATTTTAATAGTAAAGCACATGATAAAAATAAAGTATGCGTGAAACGTACTTGTATGTTTTTTAACTATGAACAAGTATGCAAAAGGGAGTGGGAATAAAAAAATAAAAGCCTATGATATTGGAGAAAAGATAATATTGCATAAATATATACGCTCAAATGAAAAATGTGAGCAATATGATAAATTGAGGTATGGGGATCTACACTGTATTTAATTGTGACTAAATCATTCAACGACAACGTATCAAGTGTAAAATCAGAGTTACGCAAATATATGCAAAAGGGAGTGGAAAAAAATAATAGAAGCCCATGATATCGGAGAAAAGATAATATTGCATAAACATATACACTCAAATGAAAAATGTGAGCAATATGATGAATTGAGGTATGGGAATCTACACTGTATTTAATTGTGACTAAATCATTCAACGACTACGTATCAAGTGTAAAATCAGAGTTACGCAAACGGAAGTAAAAGTTTTTATTAGCATGAGTATATTATAAGAGGATTAAGTACTTCATCCTGATCTGAATAACTAAAACGAGATGGATTGCAGGACCAAGAGCATTGTTTATTTGATGATGAGATTTGCATCTAGTAGTAGCAAAGCTGAAAGAGGCGAAAACTAGCTATGAGACTAACGCTTCCCAGGTATCTACCTATGTATGTGATAATATCAAGTGTAAAATCAGAGTTACGCAAACGGAAGTAAAAGTTTTTATTAGCATGAGTATATATAAGAGGATTAAGTACTTCATCCTGATCTGAATAACTAAAATGAGATGGATTGCAGGACCAAGAGCATTGTTTACTTGATGATGATGAGATTTGCATCTAGTAGTAGCAAAGCTGAAAGAGGCGAAAACTAGCTATGAGACTGACGCTTCCCAGGTACCTACCTTTGTATGTGATAAATAATCCCGTCTCGTCTTTTTTAAAATTTATTACATGCAAGCTTCAGAAGGGAAATGTACTTTACTTTTTTATTTGTAAATCCACTTTTTACTCGAGTACCATATGACACACCCACACGTGCCCCTGTGCCTAAGTTTCATAACCATTACCACATAACACATTGACTGAATTCCTACTGCTCATTTATTCTTTAGCTGTAACAACGACTGCCGGTCGGTCCTTGGCAAGAAAAAAGTAGGAGTTTTTTTTATCAACAAAACATTATCAACAATATGCTCCTTTATTTAATTACTGGTACGTTTCCTTACCTATTCTATTAAACCATTAGACCATATTTGGGGTGGCCCAGTAAAACAATGCAATGCCGGTATAAATGTTATTATTATTCTTCTACCCAAGTTATTTTCCCGTTCATGTAGTTCTACATTATTGAGTTGATTAGCTATTTATCTACCCTTCTCATCAACATCACCGTGTGTCTAATAAACAAAAACGAAACTTTTTAGTGCTGCTGCTGCTGACTAACAACAACTTTTGTGGTGATATAATGAATGAGGGAAATAAATGAGCAAAAGTAAAAGACAAAATGCAATGAAAAGAGTATCCACACAGCGTATTATGCAATTTTACGATAAATGAGCCACATAACTTGCATTCTCCTCGTCTGTACCCTCTTTTGTTTCAAACTTTGTTTAGTTTTTTTATATGCAAACAACAAGACAAGATGAATTGTCTTTAGCAGAAAAATACAATTATTTACCATCGCGTCACATGCGTACTCACATAGAGAATATATAAGGCTGATGTTTATAAACTCGATTCTTTTTGAGAAAATTAGCTTGGTTAGCTAGCAATTTTCTTGTTTTCTTTCAGTTTTTTCTCTCTGGTTTTTCTAGAGAAACTATGTACAGAATTGTTGTGATGTTTCTTTTCAGCGACGAGGACGATGTGGTTAGTTATATAGTAGTAGCTTTGTCGTCTTTGCATTGTATATGTTGTACACAAGTAATTAAAAGTCGAAAAGGCAAACAGAGAGCAAGTAGAGAGTTGCCGAAAAACGAGGGAGGAAAAAGCAATTATTTTTCCGTAGCTTATTACTCAAAATGTACTTGATGAAGGAGTTAATTACTTGAGGCTTCACTTTTCCTTTTATCTATTTTTTAAAAGTCAAAGGAGAGTTATAATTGTAGGTGGGGCTGGGCTCACTCCCTCGTAAAGATTGCTTGTTTCAGGTTGAGAAACCGCTTCTGGAACATTATCTCTTGCTGTTCGCTCACATATACCACCCTGACAGATATACATTATTGCAGGCAAATTGTCTTAATGTTCCAATGTTCACATATTATTATGCATAAAGGTTAGTTTTATTATGGGTATCCGTACACATGTATGTACATATTATAACACCATACCCACATCAAAATAACGTACAGGATGCATCATTATCAAGTTCAACTTGTTCTTTTCGTTTTTTTCGCTTTAAGGCTTTCTTTTTTCTCCTTTTTATGATTTTCCCTTTGTGGATGTTTGTCTGTGTATTTTCCTTGTAATGGATGTCTGCCTGTCGTCGTTGACTGAATTTAACTTTATGTTATGGAGCTTCACCGAAACTGATGCAAGTTTTCCTCTTTTGTGGCATTTTCTTGTTATGTATTTGTTCTCCCTTCTTACTCTTGCTATTCTTTAGGTTTTGCTCTTGTTTTCCTTCCAATTTGTATCTTTCTTGTACATTCAAAAAAATAGTTTTCAGCGACAGGCACGGAACAGATTGGGAGGCTCACTTGTTTTTTCTTTCTTACTTGGATCCTTTTTGTCCTTAGGCAAACGAGTGTGTGTGTGCGAGAGAGAGAGAGAGGCAGAGATAGTGATCAGGTTAAAAATTATTTGTACACGCACAATACTCTACCCACAACATTTCCACTATTGCTAGCATATTGTAGAAATAACACGAAAATGCATATTTGTATCTTTCTTGTACATTCCAAAAAATAGTTTTCAGCGACAGGCACGGAACAGATTGGGAGGCTCACTTGTTTTTTCTTTCTTACTTGGATCCTTTTTTGTCCTTAGGCAAACGAGTGTGTGTGTGTGCGAGATAGAGAGAGAGAGAGAGGTAGAGATAGTGATCAGGTTAAAAATTATTTGTACACGCACAATACTCTACCCACAACATTTCCACTATTGCTAGCATATTGTAAAAAGAGCACGAAAATGCATATTATGCATGAATGTTCGTTTTTTAAGATCAAAAGAAGATATCACAAATTGTATCATCATAAGATCAGCAGCGCAGCAGTAGCAGTAGTTGTTGTTGTCTTTTAAAATGCAGTTGTTAGTGAGTTATAAGAGCTGGGAAATGCCTCGGTAAATTTTCTAGTTACTCTTTTCAGTTGAGTGAATCCTAACAAGGGACCTCCGTCCGTCCGCCAACCAGCCGACGTATCATCATCATCGTACAATGTCGAGAGGGGCATCATAACGTCTTTGTTGTATACTGCGGTTGCATGTTTGTCTTGTATCTTTTTGCTTTTTAAGAAAACTTTTTTTTCTTGTGCAATGATGATTAGGTATGCTATGTTATCTCTTTGTACATATTATTGGTATTACATTTTTTGTGTAAAAGGAAACTAACCAAAAACCAACAACAAGCACGCATGACAAATAAATATTAAAGAAAAAAAGGAAACAATTTTTACAGTCGAAATAACAAAAAGAATAAGAACGAGAAAAATAACAAGATGCCAAAAAAATCCTGTTGATCTATTAGTGTTGTTTCAGTTGTGTGTGTTCTTATAGCAGTACCTGAATGTTATCATAATAAGGGAAGTCATGTCAAAAGTTTGAACAAGACAAGATGTTGTTGTTAGTTGTCAATATTTATATATTATTATTATCATCGTTTTTTGTTTTGTTTTGCATATTTATGTATGAATTCGTAACAAGATCCGAAATAGTATAACAAGTTGGATTATTATAAACACACAATTTTTGTTATTCCACCAACATATTTTTTTGGAAACAAATGCAGCAGACAGGTTTTGTCCTACAAAGTTCACAGACAAAAAGAAAAGTAAACGCATGATCATCCGTTTTACTTTTGTGTACTTTTTTACATTGCCCGTGAATTTTCTGTTTCCGACATGAACACTGCTTTTATTATTATGTAGCAAAACTATTTTATTTGACTGCATCCAAGTTTTTCTTGACAAAAAATCATGTTTTCCATTTCAACTCTAGTATTATATCACGGATAAAGTATGTGCGTATTATGGTTTCGTGGTTTATGTCGTAATGTAAGATCATGTTTATACGCAAAAGCTTGTTCATGCATACCATTGCATATGATTATATAGCTAGTGAACAAGGAGAAACAAAGCTATCTATGATCTAGTGCATAATAATAAACACGATGATGACGATGATGCACACACTACTACCATTTACGTATATGCATGTAAAAGAAGTTGTAAACAAAATATTGAACGTCTCAATCTTTCTTTTTGTGGTATAAAGAAACTTTAAAGTAGTAGAATGTAAATACGGATAGATGAAGTGAATCGAACAGTTCCATAAAATCGTTACTTTTGTATGTATGTAGTTTGTGGGATGCATGTATCCTCATGTATGTGATTTGTTTGGAAGTTTTTTAACAGGAAAGTTCTCTTTAGCTGAAACGAGTCAGCATGAGATTCTTGATCCGAAAGTTCTCAAAGGGGAGGCTTTTCTCTTGACATTTGGTAGTGTGCTGTCAGCAGTTCTATATAATAGATTCAAAATGTGATAGCCAGCCAGGCTAAAGGACTTTTTCTCTGAAATGTATACACTTTGCTCACAGTTAGTAGGAAATAAATATCCAAATAATCCAACTATAAACGTAAAATAGACATTTTCTTTCTTGTATGTGCGCTTAAAAATAATCAACCTCAGAATAGATTTTCAAAATAGTAGCTTAAAGAGCTTGAAAAGGAAAAGGGATAGAAAAAAAGGAATCAGGTGATGAAATCCAGAGATTTTTCTAACACTATTATACACACACACTGGTCTTTGGCGCTTTCCAAATCTCTTCTGTTGAGTAAAAATGTCTGCCTGTGTCAGTAGTTTATTATTATCGTGTGGGTTGCATACACAGTAGTCAGACATTTTGATAGGTAGGCCAAGTGCAACAGCACCACCAGTTCAAGTACATCACTCTCCGTTTTCTTTTCATAAACAAGCCTTGTAGAGCACCAGATTGCCTATTGTGAACAAAATCGTCTGTATTCTGAAACGAACCGTGGAAAAACGATTTTTACATGCTCAATATTCCAAACATTGTTGAGGATAGGAAATACTCGTGAAAGACTTTATAAGAAAAGCTTTTCATGAACATTGTCCCTTATTATTACTTGCATATCATGCGCCATACGTCAGGTTTGCTCCAAGAAAAAGGGTCCATGTTGGCCACAGCTTTTTTCTTTATAACAAGACCCTTAATTCATTGTGTCTCTTCCAGTTCACAAGGGAAAATAATCCATTATATGTACATGTGTGACAGCTTCAGTAGGTGATGTAATCTGACAAAAAGAAAATTTGGTGCACATTAAAAATCCAAAATCCCTTAAAGACGCCCGTCTAATCTTTCAATTGTCGAGCCACGAAACGGCTATTCCCTAATTCTAATCAGATTATTTCCAGAAATGGGTTTCTTTTGAGGTGTGAAATGAGAAACAACAACGAACCACAGGTGCAGGTGTAGGAATTATTGTCACCAATTATTGTTATGATAATGCCGGTTTCAGTCAATTACCCAAGAAATGTACAATGCATACGTATTGAGTTTAAACTAAATTAGACAAATAAAATCCAATTTCTTCGAAATTCGCTCCCAGTAATATGATGGAAAATTTGATGATAGATTTTTTCTCATGGTCCAAGCAATTGGCAACTATTCACAATATAATCTTTGGCCAATGATGACGAATAAAAGCTCTCTATGCATAAGTCAAAAAATGAATACAAGTTTTGTTCTGATCGCCTCCTCCCACTAATAAAATGTATCTCTTAACAAGGCATGCTGATTTTACTAATCAAACGCAATAAC